>QQSR01000289.1:0-22045 GCA_003664465.1 Trichophyton mentagrophytes | reverse complement strand
CATATCTCTATGTATATGTATTCTTGCGTAGTCTTCCGTCGTGATATGATTCGTAGAGTTCTCTTTTGTTTTTTTTTTTTAAAAGAAAAGAAGGTCTTTGTGTTTTTCCTCTTGTTTTTTTTTTTTTGTTTTTTGTTTTTTCTTTTTTTTTTTTTTTTTTTTTTTTTTTTTTTGTTTTTGTTTTCTTTGGAATATCCCAGTATCTTAAGCCTGCTACTGGGCCACCGCCACAGCGTGTATTCAGGGATATAGGTATAGAAGGCAGTGCAGGGTAAGGAGAGGGAAGCAAGGGGAAAGGAAAGACCTATATAGATACAAATATGGGTGTGAGGCAAAATGGTAGGTTCTCAAAAGGAAGAAAAGCTGCGGTGGTATATATAGATGTGTGTATATATATATGAGTGACAGGTGAATTGTAAGTGAATATAACAAAAAAGGGATGGGGGTGAATATTAGGAATATACTATGCAAGGGCGGCGGGTGAATATGGCTGATATATTTATATTATAGGAGAGCACAGAGGCCGGTCCAACTGTAATATAACCAGCAGCTGCTAATTGGAGCCAGCAGGGATTAGATTATTCCTCTTCAATAATATGGCGGGAATGTATGGAAATGGAAAATGCAGCGGGAGAGGCCCAGAACCAGGAGCAATGGAAGCCCGCTGCGTATCCCTCAACGGTATCTCGAGACGGCGGGCGGGGAGGGAGGAGGAGGAGGAGGAGGAGGAGGAGGAGGAGGAAGTTGGCAGCCCAGACAGCCAGACGCCAGAGTCGACTTGCGTAAGAGACAGCGAGAGCGGAGGCCGAGAGCGAGAGAGGGAAGAAGAGCAGTCGGACGGAGCAGCCTGGAGCCTCTCTCTCTCTCTGCAGCCAGCAGCAGCACCAGCAGCAGGAGGAGCAGCAGCAAGGGTGAAGGCGAAGGGCGAGCAGGACGGAGAGCGAGAAGCAGGACGGAGATGCGGTTTGTCAATCGAAGTAGCAGCAAGCAGCAGCAGCAGCAGCAGCGAGCTTCCGCTCAACCAGCCAACCAACCAGTCAACTTAAGCCCAACCTAGATCCAAGGGTAGGTCGACAGCCATGATCGAGCGCACTAACGATATTCCGTTAGCTGGCCATCCATCATCGAGGGACAAAGGTCGGCGGAGTGTGGCTAACGAGGAGAGTCAAACTACCATGTGAACCTCGAGGCAGTTGAACTAACTAACTACCTGACCAGCATCCCATCTCGAGTACCGTCTACCGCGCTGTGATACGGGAGCGGCCACCAGGCCCAAGGTCGACGGGACTTCAGCCAAACGCACCGCCGGGCCATGGTCTGACCAGTGACGTCGTCATGGAAGGGCGCCTTTGGCTTTTGCTCTCTTGTTGCTGCAGCCCATCCTCCCTCCACCGAGCCAATGGCAGACAGGCCAACTGCAACCTTTTTACACTGGGCCCGGGGAGGGGCCTCGCTGGTGGTAATAATAGTTACTTTCGCTGCTCTGCTTGGGCGACACAGACAGGCGGCTGGTGGCACATTAGTTAAGTAACGAGCCCGGCTGCTGCATGAAGAACCGCTGGCCGTACCTCTGCCGAGTTCTCGAAGTATTCGGTACATCTCGCCAGTTAACTAGTTGGTTATACGACCCAGACGCTCACAGAACGGCTGGGCCTTGGGTCCTTGACTTCACCCTTTCCGGCGTCTGAAGTGCTGCGTTTACTGTCTTCTCTCATACTACAGTCCTGCGGAGTACTTGCATTAATTCATAGGCGGCAAGCAACCGGCATTGTCTCCGGCAGTCTCCATTGCGAAGCTTTCTTTTTCCTTTTCTTTTTTCACCTTGCAGCAGCAGAAGACGATCACGACCAGGATGGACGGGGTGTCCTGGAGTGCCCTCTTGTCGCCAGGGTTTTTGACTTGGGTAGCCATGCCGGCCGTGATGGGCAGCAGTCGGGTGGGCAGCTGCTCGTTATATAACTATCTACTCAATGGCCCATCCCTCGAGCGAGCAGGTTGCCACTGCATGACTAGTTAGATGGTTGAGACTCCAGCCAAGGGGGGCCTGAGGATCTCCAGCTGCGCCTCCGCTGCCCTTGGACATTATTATTATTACACTATAGCATTGAAACGATGGTCGTCACCTCGTCGTCGGCGCTGCTGCTGCTGCTTGTTTACTGCTTTCTCTCAGTCAAATGGGAGAGATATGCTTATGTCAGCAGCCGTCGAGCCTCGGGATCTCGCGGACCTCGGGACATTCCCCGCAAGATCTGACAGAGGCAGCTTGCTGGCATGACAGGAGAGACATCGTGAACGGGGACTATTTAATACGGGGGCATGTCTCTCCTCGGGCGGCGGGTTTGGAGCTTGAGGACTGGAGCTGATACTCTTTGGACCATCCCATACTAATAGTTACTTGAGCTAGAACGTGTTGCAACATGGGGAAACGAACACAGTCGCCAGCCTACGTCCTAGGCGTTGGCATGACCAAGTTCATCAAACCGCGCGGAAAGGTCGACTATCATGAGCTGGGCTTTGAGGCTGGTGTCAAGGCCATGCTGGACGCCCACATCACCTACGACGACGTGGACCAGGGAGTTGCATGCTACTGCTACGGAGACAGCACTTGCGGCCAGCGAGTCTTCTACCAGTTCGGCCTAACCAAGATCCCCATCTACAATGTCAACAACAACTGCTCTACCGGCTCGACGGGCCTGGCCATGGCCCGCACCATGGTCTCGCACGGTGCTGCCGACTGCGTTCTTGTTGTTGGCTTCGAGAAGATGAGCCCCGGTAGTCTCTCTTCCAAGTTCGATGACAGAGAGAATCCTACTGGCAAACTGGGAGAAATGATGTTTGCTACCAGAGGAGTCACCAATGCGCCGGGAGCAGCCCAGATGTTTGGAAATGCCGGTGTCGAATACATCGAGAAGTGAGTTACCTTGACCTTTCCTGCTTGGGGTTCAACACACACACACATATATATATATATATATATAGAGAGAGAGAGAGAGAGAGAGAATCTAACAAACGAATAGATACGGTGCGAAAGCTGAAGACTTTGCAGAGATTGGTCGAATTAACCACGAACACTCGAAGCGAAATCCATACTCCCAATTCCAAACCGAGTACACTCATGAACAAATCTCCAAATCTCCCATGATCCACTTCCCCTTAACCAAACTCCAGTGCTGCCCAACTTCAGACGGTGGTGCTGCAGCCGTGGTCGTTTCACAGGCGTTCCTCGATGCTCGACCACACCTCAAGGACCAGGCCATCCTGATTGCCGGCCAATGCCTCGCCACGGACACTCCCTCAGTGTACAACGAAAGCTCCATAAGTCTCATGGGCTTCGAAATGACTCGCTACGCCTGCCAGACCGCAGCTGCCGAAGCCGGAATTAACGTCAAGGACGTCAAGGTCTGCGAACTCCATGACTGCTTCTCAGCAAATGAGATGATCACCATCGATGCACTGGAACTTTGCGAGCCAGGAAAGGCCCACGAAATGGTGCGAAAGGGCGACATCACATACGGCGGGAAGATGGTCATAAACCCGTCCGGCGGCCTGATTTCAAAGGGCCACCCTCTCGGCGCAACCGGGATTGCCCAATGTGCAGAACTAGTCTGGCATCTTCGTGGATGGGCCAACAACCGCTTGATCAAAGGCACTGATGTTGCATTACAGCATAACCTTGGCCTTGGCGGGGCTGTCGTCGTTACAGTGTATAAGCGGGCAGATGGCAAGGTATCGCAGCCCGTAACAAGCGAAGAAGTAGGGAAGATCAATCAGCTTGGGTACAATCCTGCCGTTGAAGCAAAGGGATTTACGGCTGAACAAGCGGCAAGGGTGCTCAGCAAGGAAAACCGCAGCGACTGGGCTATGGGAGACACCCAGGAGAAGGTCCTAGCGCGTTTTTAAAGCGCTTCGACCTCCCCATACCCTTGATTTCTTCTGAATATACTCTATATCCCAATGCACATAATTCGTTTCATCAACTAGTAGCCTTTTTCTTCTTACCTTCCTCGGCTTGCTAGCTCATACCAGCTCTCATATCAGAGTATATGATCATGTTAAGAGGACGTAAGTGCTATCAGCATGACAATGGCGGCTATCTCCCTTTTACTATGGAAGACAATGGATTGAGAGGCATCGGATAACTTAAAACCCCCCAAGCCTTAATCATGTAGTACTACATTTACGAGTGTTTCAATTTCTACTCTTGAGATACCTTTCCACCAGAACTCACCTTCCAACCCTAAATATCTTGTCCATCGCAGCTTTGTATTTCAAATTCACAGCAATATGCCCACGGTTACTCCGTACATGTCTACACCAAAGTCAAAAATACACTGGCAGAAACGCAGCTACAAGGCGTCACACCATCATCCGCTCCCTGAAACCTCAAGAGACCTTCCAGAAGAAACGAAGAATTTTCTTGAGACCTATCGAAAAGTCCAATGCCTTCTCGAAGTTTCCCGTATATCTATACTTGTCTGTGCCACCACGGCAGGCTTACAGTGGAACCTAGGTAGCTTTTGATATCCAGAAAGCGCCGCTTGACCCCCGAGGCATATTCCACGTGATATGGAATAAATTACGTAATGTCATCTAACCCAAATAACACTAGCGCCGCGCTTTCGACTTCAACTTTCGACTTTTCTGCTTTTTTTTTTCTTCTTTTCCTTCATCAAACATATTTCACGGTCTCTATGCCCTTGTCGAACGGTACACGCATCCATTACCTCTACAAATTTGTCAACATGAGACCCAGATAGAGCTCATTCTGCCTGTTCTAATACTCATCCGCCAGTGGAAGCTCGGCTTTCACCTCCAGGGCGCCTGATGAGCTTCGCTTTGGCATACATCAAGTCATATTTCGCTGCATCAGTGCTGTTCAACTAACTATCATAGCAACATGACTGTCCTACTGAAAGCAATACCCGAGATAAGGAATATCGACAGGCCAGTTGGAATAATGCTTGCCCTGGACCTTGGACGAAGAGAGCTCCATATCGCCTTGGTACATGCGACTGTATCTCCGCTATATCGCCTCGCTTCAACCGACAATCGAACAACACCTATCCCCTATACTATGCATACCTACTTGAAGGATAATATGTTTAACTAACTCTCAGACAAACAAGTCATACGTTTACGTCACAGCAGCGAAGAAAGCTTGCAGCACGGCATAATCGAAGTCTCGTCCGTCCTCTCCATGATGGGTTCTGCGTTCGCGCAGCGAGGTCAAAAATATTGCCAATATCAACCAAAAAAGTTATCAACTTGTCTCGCTCGTGTTGCGCCCGCCTTTCAATCATTCTATTAACGTAGTTTGTTTCATAGGGCTGAGGCGTGTCAAATAGAGTTAGATACATCTCACTAAACATCCCAGCTACTATCCTACTTTATTTAAGCAGATGTAGAATATCAATTGACTCCCATTGTATTCTCCGTTTACGCTCCTATTGTCCCCGCCGCTAGAAGTGGAAAACACATTCGGTAGATTTCAGAATGCAAATATTGGATAGATGTGAGTCAATTCTACATCACTGTTTTGCTGCAGCTTGTCGTTGGCCTTCGTACAGTCCCGTGTAGTAACCGGCAAAGTACCACGACATCATGAGATTCTTCAGCCCTTCGTCTTGAACTACATTTGATGTTAGTCTTCAGGAAGAGCGTTTATAGTTGCTTCGGCTCTCAATGTACTCACTATTTGGCGGATTAGGTGCTCCATTAAGAACTAGCTGCGGCATATTCGCCAAGTTCGCACTTGCTGGTGCGGCCGTATCAGCCTTCTCTGCCTCTGCAGTTAATTCTGGGGCCGCTTCATCCTATATAAGTGAGTCGTTAGTGAGCAGTTCGGCCTAGAACCAGGGTATGTCTCTTAACAGGTGGAAAAAACTAACCTCAACTTGACTCGTTGTGCAGATATCTACCTGTTTTATCTTGCCATCAGACTCCTCCACGGCGACGGTCTCTGACACATCCACGGTCATATTTTCTGAAGGATTTTCCGTTTCAGCGTTGGTCTCAATTTGCATTTCATCTTCAATTGCGTTGGACGCTTCTGCCTCTGCTTCGCGGAGAACATCCTCCACTTTCTGTCCTCTAGCTTGAATGCTGTGATAGAGCTATAATGGAAAAGAAAGAGGAGTTAGAAAGTCCTCATCGATACAGCAACAGTCAATAGAAAGAGATACACGTACCCTGTATTCCTCCGCAGCCTCTTCCCAGGACTCAAGGAGTGCCGAATCGTCCCATATTTCTTCTTGAGTTAGAGTTTTGTTTCTGCTAGAACGTTTTCTCTTCTTCATGGCTCTCACCTCGAAGCAGTTGTGTCAAGTATATCGCTATACTGAGAGAATCGAGCTGCACCGTTGAGCCTGTAGAGCTTCAAAAGGGTTTTGCGCTGCCGTTATCGATTTCGCGGAGGAGCTCTCGAAATCTTGGCGCCGATCCACAACGCAAAGGAAAAAAGATAAAAAAAAAAATTTAAGAAATATGCCAGAAGTTCACAATTCTTTTACCGCGCAACAATTGACTACAAACATACTCCAGGATGGCACCAGAGAAGAAGGCCACCAAGCGCAAAGGTTAGTATTTTGCTTATGACTCGAAGTTTCACGTTGACACGTTTTAATTTGGTTGTATAGCGCCCGCGACGACCGCCGCTGCTCCTGCGGTGAGCGAACATCCACCGTCGAAAAAGTCCAAGAAGGCTCAAGAAAAGCCTGCAAAGCCAGAGGCGGCTACAGTGAAGGCTTCCAGCACTAAGCCTAAGAAAGAAAAGGACACTGTTAATGGTGCCAAATCCGAGAAACTGTCTGTAAAAGTTGACAAGAAGCCCACGAAGGAATTGAAGCCCCGCAAACGCGCCGCAGACTTCCTGAGCGACGATGAAGAAGAAGAAGAACCAAAGCAGGAGATAGCTCCTAAGCCTAAGGCTGAAAAGAAGGAAACGCAACCGAAGAAGAAAGCCAAATCTGAAAAGCCTGGTGTCAGTGCCGAGTCAAAGGAAAAGACAAAGAAGGCCAAATCCAAAACCAAGGAGGTCAAGAAGGAGCCTGAAGAAGCTCCTGAGCTTGTAGAAGAGCAGTCTCCTTCCAGTTCTGACGCTGGCTCGGATGAGGAGGCCGAAGATGACCAAACGCTTGCATTGATTCGAGGGTTCGAGAGCAGCGGGGATGAGGATCCCTCAGATGACGAAGGCTTTGAGCCAGGTCAAGAGGTTCCAAAGATTCCTGACTCTA
The DNA here is from genome assembly GCA_003664465.1 of Trichophyton mentagrophytes. Taxonomy (NCBI): domain Eukaryota; kingdom Fungi; phylum Ascomycota; class Eurotiomycetes; order Onygenales; family Arthrodermataceae; genus Trichophyton; species Trichophyton mentagrophytes. Next base: position 14,813 of record QQSR01000289.1, on the reverse strand, counting down.
AGAAGGCCATGAAGGCTATTCGAAAGAAGAAGAAAGAGAGCTCTGCACCAGAGGAGCCTGGCACTGTATACGTTGGGTACGTTTTAATGCGCCTAGACTCCGCTTCAGTTCTATTGAAACACAGCTAACTCGTGTGCGCTATGTAGACGAATCCCACACGGTTTCTACGAAGATGAGATGCGCGCATATTTTTCCCAGTTTGGAGACATCTCACGCCTACGCCTCTCGCGCAACCGTACTACCGGCAAATCGAAACACTATGCGTTCATTGAATTCACATCCTCCTCTGTCGCCAAAGTTGTTGCTGCTACTATGCAAAACTACCTTATGTTCGGCCACATCTTGAAATGCATGTACATACCCAAGGATAAAGTTCATGCGGATATGTGGAAGGGAGCCAACCGTCGCTTCAAGAAGACGCCGTGGAACCAGATTGAAAAGCGCCGACTTGATGCCGGAAAGTCACGCGACGGATGGTCAAAGGCTATTTCTAAAGAGAACTCGAAACGAGCTAAGAAGGCCGAAAAGATGAAAGCTCTAGGTTACGAGTATGAGATTCCGAAGTTGAAGTCTGTGGAGGAGGTTCCTGTTGCTCTAGCTGTGCAGGACCAGATTGAAGAGGACACGCCTGCTCCCGTTGCTGCGATTGAGGACAAGAAAGAGGAGACTCCCAAAAAGAAAGAGTCAAAGAGCAAAGATGAAGTTGAAGCCAAACCTGTGACGAATGGAAAGGCGACCAAGGAGAAAAAGACCGAAACTGGGAACGTCGAAGCCGAAAAGAAGTCCACTGAGAAGAAGGAGTCGAAGAAATCTAAGAAGAAGGTTGTGAATGACGCTCCCGTTATCTCTGAGAAGCCCACCAAAGACGAGAAACAGTCGAAGGGGGCATCGAAGGTCAAGAAGGTCGAAGAAAAGCCGAAGAAGGTGAAGAAGGCAAAGGCATAAAACTGGAACGGCAGGGAGGTGACTTAACAGTGCAAATAGCTGCAGCCTGTATTTATTATCTCTTTTCTATTTGCCTTCTTCTCATGTTTTCTATGTGTCAGCGTTCTGTTACCAGACGAAATAGCGATATCAAGAGGAATCAGTTCAAACTTGAAATCAGAATTATTGTATTAATTCCAATCAGTCCATCCAGCATCCCTCACACCTCAGGCACCCAGTTACAAGTCACACGGACCTTTGACCCCCTGAGTCTAGGGCCTGCTGCCTAATAATAAGAGTCCCAGGACCAAGGAACCGGCCGGCAAGCCCCTGCGGCTTCCCAAGGCTCGACCCAACCTTCGCCAGAATAAAGACGAAGCCATGGCTCAGCCCTAAAGTATCCTTCCTACACAAGGTTAATTACGTCACTACTCACGACTTCCCCTGGTCGTATCAAATGGCTGCAAAAAAAAAAAAAAAAAAAAAAAAAAATACACATCCAGCCAACTAGTTGTCAATACGAAAGGAGAGATATTATATATAATGGTAATAGATGCGGACGCGCCTCAGGATGTGCCGTTCATAAAATCAGATTATCCCGGGTATAATATGCAGTGTTTTAAGCACCAAGGGAACATGCAAGGGAAGACAAGACATACATGCGGACTTAGACCATGGCGTTGGTATAGGAATGGGAAACAAACATATAGACGTAAGGGAGATCGTTGGCCAAAATGGCAGAGGATAAGTGAAGATGCCGGTATTGACAACGGGCTGTAGAAGGCGGAGCAAAGAACAAAACCAAACAGGACAACCATCTAGATATCATGGAGTGAGGCTCAAGGTATTGATTGCCAATCAGAATCTCATTCTCTCGATTTTTGAGAGAACAAAAACGAACGGTTTCGTGTGTGTAAGCAGGCATGACTGGTGAAACAAAAACGGAGAAAAGAATGAGCAGATGCAACGACGGGATATATTCTTTTGTTTTTGACAAGAAAAAGGAGAAGAAAAGGGGAGATATATTAAAAAAGGGCTTTAACCGGGCGTATTTATGGGTATAGGAAGGATAATGATAGGAAGTTCTTTCAAGACATGCCAGTCACCGTCACCGTTACTGCCACCGTTACCAGCAGGGAGGGAAGCATCTCGACACAAAATCAAACCTGATAAAACGAAAAAGACACTTGGAGAAAAAGAGAAAAGAAAATCAAACGTAGATGGGAAGATCAACGTGGAAGGAAGCAATGAAAATGGTAATCAAGCTGCGAGATGACTGGAGGGAGAACAAAACGACATGATTTTGGCTCCATTTCTCGAATCTATGTTGGCTTGTCGCAGCCAATTCTACCAAGGAGGGCTTTTCGATCATTATGGTCGCTTAACGTAACTCGTCCACGGGTCGTTCTTATTCGCACCGGGTGGCTCTGGTGGTTCGAGCCATTAGGCATGACTGATCGTGACCAGGCGCTGCCTTCTGAGCCAGATGGTGGGCTCATGATTCTTGCCGAAGAGGTGCCGGCCTTTTCCTTCGGCTCACCGGCGTCAACGTCTTCCTCGTCATCACTTCTTGTATCCTCTGCACTTGAGCCAGTCCACAAAACGCCCAGCGCTACTTTGATGATCATACCAAGCCAGATGAGTGAGAGAACTTGTAAGAGCAGCAACATTCCAAGGAAGATGACCTTGATGGTGCCAGTCATACATATTGGGCCATTGAGATCGAGGAACGGGTTGAAGATATGAAATAAGAGATCGGGCGAACCGGTTGATAACTGCTTGCCTGTGATACCAGAGTAGCACCCGAACGGCACGTCGGTCGGCACCGTTTTGTGAATGGACCACCACAGACCCATGTAGATGAAATGGCGAGCAACGATCCAGGTTGTGAGGAAGACACCGAAGGCAACTGTACAGGCGCGTTCAAATCCAAGGTATTTTAGCATTTTGGCGAACTGTTACTTTATTGTTAGCTTGACATGTGCCGTGCCGCATAATTGAAGGCAAAACCAAGGAACATACCGGTAGCATATAATCAACGATATCCATAAGGCAGAGAACGACATTTGCGACGTTGTAGAAGCTATAAACATATGCGGATCCGAGGAGGGTGCTGGTGATGATATGGTGGATAAACATCTGCGCATGGTCCTTGCGCTTGGCTTCAATGTGAATGACGAATATCTGCTGTACCCAAAAGGATAGCTGCAGGAGACAGTACAATTTGACGCTGCCGCTAACCTCTCGGGTAGGCCAGTCGGCCCATATAGCACGGAAATTGTACCAGTAGCTAGAATGATACCAGATGTTCTGGTGCCGTTAGCAGGGACAACGATAAGTGAAAAAAAAAAAGTTTTTTTGGTAGTAAGGTAGCTAACCATTCCATAGGCCCAGAAGGCAAGGTAGTAGACCAAAAGCCATCCCTGCTCGGCAAAGCGTACAGATTGCTTGTGCCTCAGGCCCAATTGAGAAGCAATGGGGTAGAACAGCCAGTCAATAACAATAGCTCTGGTAGCTGTAAAGCCCAGCATGGAGCTGATGATGAAGTAGACATCATCCAGTCCCTGCGTGTACTTTCCAGTCTCCGGGTGATAGTGAGGCAACTCGAGGTACGGAGTCGTGTATGCCCTTAGAGATGGAACGAACGTGTGTACCGCGAGTATTGTACCCAGAATCGAGAGTGAGCAGCCTGAGCAACAATTAGATCAGTAAGAACCCGGATACAGCTAAGATGAAGCTTGCAATTGTGTTTTTCACACACCTATCTGGTTTGCAACCACCCATTCTCGCCAGGAAGCGTTATCCTTGGATGCCCTGCTGGCCTCGGTAGTCGACACGCAGGCATTGACGTTGGTTATCCCAGTCTGGCCCCGTTCAGCGACTGCGGCGACAGCCTCCTTAGCCATTATTGTTCACTCGCTTCACTGACCTCGGCCGCTTGGTTCGGCAGAGCAGAATTGTTGAGGACGGTGCACCGGCGGCGGTTGAGGTGGTGCTGGTGTGGAAAGGTTAACTAGAGGAGGATCGCATCCAAGCTATAAATTCGGCTTTTCTGCAATTCCAAACGCCCAATGGATGTGCTGTCCTCGACCAAGGGGGAAGAGAGGGAGAGAGAGAGGGAGATTGAGACCAGTCGAGTGACTGAAATCTCTTTCCTGCTGCAGCGAAGGGGGGGCAAAGGGGCGAATGTGATTTGGTGATGGCGTGTATGCTCCCTATCCTCTGTCCTCTTTTTCCCTTTGGGTTGGACTAGGGACTAGTTAACCAGGGCAGGGTTTTTGTAACTTCCTACCTAATTAACTATAAGGCGGTGTCGCAGACTCGGCCAGCACGGCGACAGCAGCGCCAGGCGGTGGAAGAGCAGGAGATGAAGTCGCAGGGAGTCTCTTCGTCCGCTCCTCTTCGTCGTCTCGTCGTCGTCGTCGTCCTGCTGGCGTTTCTCTTGCTCGAGCTCGCCGTCGTCGCTTTTCCATCCCGCGTCCATGAAACGGCTTCCCGTCTCCTTTTGGGCGGGACCACGTGTTCTGCTGAGTCATATATTAGTCAGAAGGCGGAGACGGCGGCGACGACGACGGGGAAGATGTTTAAGATAGGTAGGTATTTAGGTAACGACATCGGTGATGATAAAGAAGAAGAAGAAGCAGCAGCAGCAGAAGTTGTTGATGATGACGATGATGAGCGCAGGCGAAGGAAGAAGAGAGGAGGAGCAGACAGGCTGGCAACGAGGGCGATGAGAGGCTGTAAGTACATATGTAAGTATAGTTGCCATGGATGGTGAGCTTCAGGGATGGAGGCCTGGCACACCACAACCACGCTTTAGCCAACGATCAGCTGAGTTACAGACTGCATCCCAGCAGTAAAACCTCCCTTTAAAGGTGCAGCAGCGTTACTATATCCATGGATTTTCTTGTCATTGACATGCATTGACACTCAAGCTTGCAGGATATAGTTCCCTCTCGCCGGAATACTCCGGACGCAGCCCATTTGTTCGGCTTTCGCCAGACGCCACAAGAAAGCAAAGAAAGACCAAGACCTCCGTCGTTAGAGCCACCCCAGTATTTAAGTCGTTAAGTACTTTATACGAGCGCCAGGAAGATCTTCGATTATTGGCAATCTTCTGAGATTAAAGATATACGGCTGCTAAGCCCGGATCTTGCTCCCAATTTACGCATGTGTCTCCGAGCATTCTTCAGCGCCCAGATGTCGCCCTTGTTGGGTTAACCCTCGCCTAGAAAACCCAATTTGGCCATAAAATATATTTAAATAAACATGAACAAACAGCGTTAACTACACCTGCAGGCCATCCTTTTAGTACGGACTTCATGCCAACATCTTCGGACTTACATTTTCAGCCTCAGTCCCTCAATAGACTTCCGCCTTCGACCGAAGATATAAGGACTGCCACATCTATGAGGCTCGAACATGATGGCGGGTCGCTGGCTGGGGACTCCGATCGTGAAGAGCTCAATCGTTTAGGGAAGAAACAAGTTCTTAGGGTGGGTTTTCGATATAAATGAAACAAGTCATACATATTATATATATATATATATACAGCATTTCTAATAAATAACCAGAGAGGCTTCCGCTTTCTCTCTATTCTAGGCTTCAGCTGTGCTGTCCTCATTACTTGGGAGGCTTCACTGGTCCTGTTCCTTACGGGTCTTCGAAATGGCGGCCATGCAGGCATCATATATGGCTACATAGTGATATGGGCCGGAAACCTCGCTGTCTTCACAACCCTTTCTGAGCTCGTCTCCATGGCTCCTACCTCTGGTGGGCAGTACCATTGGGTTGCGATGCTAGCTCCAAAATCAATGGCGAAATTTCTCAGCTACATTACCGGCTGGTTGACCGTGGCTGGATGGCAGGCCGGTTTCGCTTCTGCTTGCTTCTTGACCGGCTCCATGATCCAGGGACTCATTATCTTTACGAACCCGTCTTATTCACCTAGCTCCTGGCATACCACTCTGCTTCTCTGCGCCGTAGCGTTGTACTGCGTCTTTGTCAATGTTGTGACAAGCAGGTTATTGCCTGCGTTTGAAAAGATAGCACTGGCTCTCCATGTTCTGGGATTTCTGGCAGTTTTGATACCGCTGGTTACGTTTGGAGAAAAGAATGATGCAAACCTGGTATTCAAGAATTTCATCAACGAGGGAAATTGGTCCAGTCAGGGTGTCTCCTTTTTGGTTGGGTTGATTGGGAATGCATTCGCTTTCTTGGGTCAGTTCACGGTCCTCTCTCTTTTTTGATGTGTCTCATTTTTACTAACTATATTAATAGGGCTTGATGGTGCATATCATGTACGTCTTCCTCGATTTGTCTTGACTCTTATGCTACGATCTACTAACTTGCAATAGATGTCCGAGGAGATCCAGAATCCATCCATCACCGTTCCACGCTCTATTATCCTTACTCTCGTTATCAATGGGAGCCTCGGATTATCAATGCTCATTGCGACTCTATTCAGCATAGTTGACTTGCCTGCTGCTCTAGAGTCACCAACTGGACTCCCGTTCATCGAGATCTTCCGGCAATCAACAGGTTCAATTGCTGGTTCTGCTACAATGGCGTCAGTCATCGTTACGTTAGCCCTGTTTGCAAACTGTAACTACCTGGCTTCGACATCCCGTATGACCTGGTCGTTTGCAAGAGATCGAGGCCTGCCAGGCTGGAAATCATTGACTAAGGTCCGTCCATATAGTGATATACATTTTATTGGGTGTTATTGAACTTTTATGGGGAAATATTTAAAATGCTAACGGTGGGCGTCACAGGTTGAGAAACGTACCGAAGTGCCGTTGATGTCAATTCTTGCCACCGCTACCATAACTATACTTCTCTCTCTCATCGTTATCGGTTCAACGACGGCTTTCAATATCATCGTGTCCTTGACAGTTGCTTGCTTATATCTCAGCTATTTGCTTGCCATGAGCATGCTACTGTACCACCGATGCATAGGGAACGTCTCGTATCCTTCTAGTAACACGGGAATGGGCCTGACCCTTGCCAATACTACCGACGCCCGTCTTATTTGGGGCCCATGGCATCTCCGTGGTGCCATGGGGATTGCAACAAATATATTTGGATGCATATACTTGACGGTAATCCTGATATTCAGCTTCTTCCCTGCTGATGCTTCTCCGACGGCAGACGGCATGAATTACAGCGTTGCCATTTGGTCGTTCGTGATTGTGTTTAGTATTGTATATTACCTTGCATATGCGCGGAGAGTGTACGATGGACCAGTAGTGGAAATTGATACCACGCCGTCTATTGAGCCCGCTCTCAAACAGTGATATGGTATCAACATGTATATACAAAGAACAGACTAGTTTTAATAGCTATTTACTTCCATTCAGGTCAATTTTTCCAAGTATTATTCAGTCTATTCGATAAAAATATATATACATAGCCATAGCAGGTGATTGTAAATCAACAGGCTTGACCCAATAAAGTCAACTGACAACAGGATCCTCCAATCCAGCGGTGAGCTTATCCACATACTCGCTCGAGTCTATCACTTCGTGCCCATTAACGTCTTTGCGATTACCAGCTTGCAAGGATCCATCGTTCATCACCTTCGCAACAGCATTGATAACCTCTTGTTCCCGCCAAACCCAATCATCACCATCCTGGCCTTCTCCGCGGTGGTACACATCATACTTCGCACTCAGCTCGGGATCCCGTGCAATCACACTTCTTGTCACACTAAGGGCCTGAAGCTTCGACATGGCAGCTAGCATGGTCGCAGTAGACACAGATAGAATCTGCTGTGCCTGCTCCGCGGGCGTGGGAAGGGAATAAAAGAGCCTATTGGTAGCTGACAAGTAAATCAGGGCAGCGCAAATAGCGTCAAACACAGCAAATGCCAGTGGCCGTAGTGTGACTAGCTGAACATGTAGACTCGTTGGAGCATTTGGGTACTGAGCATATAGTTGCGTCCACTTATTGCGCTGACCGTCGGACGAGTTCCTCGAGCGGGAGAAAAGAGGAGACGTTGCTCGTAGGATAACACATAGTTCGATGACCAAAAGCGCCACAGCGCCAATGAGGAACTTGTTCCTCCACCGGGCTGTCTTCTCCCCTACTATGGAGCTGGAAGTCGCTATGCCAATAACCAGAAAGTGGAATAGATGGGGCACTAGGGTGTTAAAGGGTAGATAGTAAAGTAGGTAAGTAACCGCGCTATCCAGCGAGCAGAACGGACAGGCAATCAGCGGCTCTGATCCGAGCTGCAGATACACTCCTCTTGCAGTGTGGGAGCTAAACAGCTTCTTGAGCGTAGAGTCGTGTTCGCTCTCGACCTCGAACCGTCCACCAAGCCGTCTCAGGCGAGAGAATAGCAGTTCCGTCGGCGTATTGAAGCGCGAGCCTGTCAGCTTGAAGATATCATTTGTGCCCGAGCTGGTGCTGGAGAGTATATTATTACCCGGTGTAAGGCTAAGGGCGAGGAAGAGGGCGGTTGAGAAGAAGAGGGTGTTAAGCGCGCGGGAGGCGAGCGTAGGCAGAGCCTGGGGAGGCGGACGGTTCGTAAGATGTGAGTAGACTGATCGGAAGAGAGAAATGGCCTTGGGTATTATGATCGGCGCAAAGAAGATGGCTAACGCCTTGATGCTGTTGTGGGATATGAGTAGTCAGTAGCTGGTGATAGCTGGGCCTGGACGGGAGTTTGGAGGTAGCGCATACTTATCGTAGGAGAGCATACTTCGGGAGTACGCCTGCCCACTGCTTTGATAGAATCGGACCTAGATATCGATAGTATCGCACATCCTACGCAGCATGCCCTGAGTAGCGACGTCTATGACTCTGTGTTGGAGAGTTGTCTGCAAGTATCTGCATAGGTGTTCATTGAAAAATATTTTAAGCGCGGAACTTTCCTTTTAGCTAACCTCACTAACTAGTTATCAACAGGGATATTCCCATGACAGATGCTAGTGACTCGATCAGACATAGAGACATACACAAAGACATCAAGATGCATAAAATGGTATATAAACGACTAAAAAGACAGTTACAGTCGCTGGCTAAATAGAATAACGAATAATTTAAGTACAACAAGTGCTTTTTCCTCAGATGCCTCGGGAACGCTAGACGCTCGCTGATTTCAACGGGAAGTAAAAGCAAGGATCAAAGATCCTCAAATATAAAATCGTGAAACGGCGCCAGACTCGAAACACCTGCCAATCGTACTAGAAAGTGAATAATGGGCCTTGAATATTAAAGGTGGAGGGAGAAAAAAAAGCCACAATATGGAATCCGGTCGCATAAACAAGCAAATTCGAGAGAGCGAGCAACAGAAAGAACTGTGGGTGGGTTTCCGGAATGCAGACTCCACAAATCATCTGGACTGGTATCATCAAATATAGTTAGAATACATTGCAGGATGGTGAGCGAGATTGGGAGCGGCAATCTCTGCAGAAGGCATGGGCATGGGCATGGGCACCGGCATTGGCGCCGGTGACCTAGGTGCGTTGGCAGGCGGTGTTGAGAAGGCATCTAGCGGCGAAGATATGTGGACTGGGTATCCGTTAGGGGGTTGGGGATGTCGTTTATGTCGCATTGAACCTATCCGTGGGGTGGTAGAGGAAGACTTGTAGGTATTCAGGGAGCTTTTGTGCGAGAGCTTGAAGGATCTGTAGCTATCCTTGCGAGTGACCACCTCTTGCGTAGCGACAGCTCCTCGGGCACGAACATGACGTGCAGAGATTCCAATATCTGGATCTCGAAATACATAGCTCTGTGTCAATTGGTGTTAACAATGAGTAGCCAATCGCATCAATGAGATGGAAGGAGGGAGTACAAACCAGGCCGATATTGAGAGTCCCAGTGACAATTGATACAACGCCAGCTCCGAGGATGAGTTTCCAGAAGGGAAGGCCTATTTCATTCTGGCGGGTGGACTGGTTGTTCAGCTCCCCCAGAGTCGAGATACCGAGCAGCACCATGGTAGCCCCGAGAGTCACAAAGCCCGAGTCTTCGCCAAGCAGGGGCCAGTTCCGGTCAAAATATGCCCTGAAGACGCTGAGTTCCGAGACAATAAGAAATGCTAGGGAGAATATATGTTAGAATAGGGTATATATATATTTATGTCCTGTGGGGTTGCAGAAGGACGTACAGCAGATGGACGCAGAGGCAACATGGGTGACGGCCTCGAAGAAGAAGAAATTGGTGACCAGGACGATTTTGATCAGCAGGATTATGTTTGCGGCGATGACGACAAGCAGGCTGATGATGTTCATGACCCGAACGAGATTTAATATCACATACCCCGGGCCGGCCAAGGGAAACTTGGGGACCTCCATCTGCAAGGGCCGTTTTTCTTCGGTATTATTGTGGGTGTAGGAGCTGTAGTTGGACGAGGGAGCGAGCGAATGCGCTGCAAGACTTGGTGCTTGCGATGGCATGGTAGAAGAAGAAGGTGATGATCTTATATATTGGCAGCAGCAGTAGAAGTAGGAGATGGTATCAAATGAAGGCAGAAGGCCAGAGAAGAGAAGAAGAGAAAAGAAGAAGGCCTGGCCGGCAGGGCAGAAGGACTGTCAGGATAAATCACCAAGGGAGAATATGATCAATAAGAAGAGAATGAAGGGCAGTTTGATTCAGCAGGGAGAGAGAGAGAGAGCGAGCGAGCGACGAATCAAACATCCCGCAGGTCAGCCATCATTAAGACATTTGACAGGCGGTTGTTGGCAGACAGCAGGCACTGTAGATTGATTGATATGGTATTTTTTGAACAATAGAAAAAGGAACCGACAGATGAAAGAAAGGCGAAGATGAAGACGGGGAGAAGAAGAGGGAAAGGAAACGCTTGAAGGGCCAGTCCAAGCAGCCTCTTCTTTCCTCTTCATCCACCAGTCCATCCTGTGACTCCATAACTATATTCACGATATATATATGAATAGCATGAAACAGCATGGTTGAACCATGTCTGCGCAGTGCAAGTAAGTATACGGGCAGAGGCCTCCAACCGCCCGTCCAGGGGCTCCCCCCTCGGACTGTGGACGGCCCTGAGAGGCTCTCCTGTGCTTCAGGATGGCCCGTTGTCCCCCTCAGCGACTGGCCCTCGTCGTCCCTCCTGCGCTGCGTCTGCGGCCCGGGATGATGCTGAAACACAGCGTCTCGAGCATCTCCCGACCAACCACAGCCCGTCTTTTCCTCTTAACTTCTGCTCACTTCGATCGTTCAATCGTTATTTCGTCTCCGTCCTTCGTCTCCGTCCTTCGTCTTCGTCCTTCGGTCTCGTTGCTTTTTTTTTTTTATATCCCGGTCACATGACTCTGGCGCTTCCATCGATCTCTTCGTTCTTCTGCGGGCGGTTCTTTTTTTTTTTTTTTTTTTTCTTTCTTTCTCTCGTTGTTGCTCCTCGCGACTCGCTTCTCCTGCGTCCTCGTTGCCTCGTTGCTTCGTTGCTTCGTACGCTCCGTCGTCCAGAGTATCGTTCGGTTGAGACTAAGCTGCTAGTTAAGATAGCGCACCATGACTCGCGGTAATCAGCGCGACAAGGCGAGGGAGAAGAACCTCAAGGAGGCGGCCAGCCATGTACGTCGAGTTGAGCCTTTATTGATAGTGGATGGATGCTCTTATGCCCCCATGATGTTTGGCGACTGACACTCCCGTCTACAGAAGAAGAAAAATGAGATGAGCGGGACTGAGTTTGCTCGTACTAAGGAGGCTCAGGCTGAAATAATGCGGAAGAAACAAGAAGCTGGTTCGTAGACCCTTTGGTGGTGATTGCTTAGGCGTAGCAGCCGTTGACTGACTGGTTTGTTCTCTCTATAGCAAATGCGAGAAAGGCGGCTGAAGGGGGAAGCGGGAAGAAAAAGTAGCTGAAGACCTGCCATGCCGTTCTCTCCGTCGCTGCGACCTGCCTCAAGCTCACAGATGATAATACCCGTTTGCTCTGGCTTGTCCGGTCAAGAGATGGTTCGGCCTATGTTGAGTTTGTTGGATATTCGGCTGCCTGGCTTCCCGCGTTCACTATCTTTCCAGCCAAGATATCACGATCTGTGATCTAATCAATCTTTGCATCAGGACAACAGGAGACAGCTTGGTATTATGCATTACGATGATGATAGAGAGGATTACTCCTCTACGAAGACAGCCTCCTTGATTCAAATGATAGCGTTATAGCGTTCTTTATTTATTTATTTTATTATTTATTATATTTTTTTTATTTTTATCCACTCTGTAAACATTCAAATCTGCCCCCCCTTCTTATTACTAACATTTAATGACAACTCTCATTTCGTTATTCACGAGCCCAGCTCGCGCTATCTTGAGGATCTCCACAAGCCATCACGGGAGATGCTGAGCTCACCTCTTCCACGACCTCGGGCCTGGTACATTAGCGGGAATCTCATTTGCCACAGGGCCGTCCAACTCCAACCTCAACGCTGCCGGTCCCTGGCCACGACCCTGGCCCCAGTCATACCATCCTTCTTCGAGTCCACTTTCCGTTTCTTCTCCTACTTTGGTCACCCCAAACCTCGACCCAGCAAGCTCGACAAAAGTCCACAGCGCCTCCCGTTGCCACTGCACCGCACGGCCAAAGCGAATAACCTGCTGCACAACATCATGCACCTCATCGTCATTATTATTATTATTAGCATTGTCGATATTATTACCGCCATCACGGACCAACGTAAGTATGTGAAGCAGGAACATCCACCCTGAGTTATCGCCCGGGTTACGTAGGCACCAGTCCCGCATGGTTTTAATAAGATGGGCGTCGGATATTAGGCGGGAGGTGGTAACTCTCGTTTCTGGTACCGCTGCCGTCGCCCCAGTACCCCTGCCATGCTCGGGTTCAACCTTGACACCAACCTCGTAAGTGGTGATGTGCTCTGATCGATCGTCAAGACCACCGCTCCCACTCCCCAACAGGGCCAAGGTCTGCCGTAGATAGCTAAATGCATAGTAGTTCATGGGGTGATGTTCAGCTGCTCGCAGGACAAGCTCAACTTCACGTTTTAACAGCCCAGCCTTGGCCTGCCGCTGCCGCCGCCGCTGCTGCTGCTGGTGCTGTGCCTGCTGATGACGAAGGCAGACCTGCATAAGCCAGAGGCGATGGTACCAGAGCGTCGGCGACTTTGCATGCCGGTGTAAAGGAGATCCAAGCAAGGAGGCAGTGAAGTTGCACTCGATGGAGAGGAGTGATGATGACGGTGGTGGTCGATCGGCACCATCCGCGCCTTGCTTCGAGAGTGACCTGACAATCCTTCGCTTTCGCCAGTTACAGGCCGTCAGGTGCTCCGAGTCGAACACCAGGATGACCGTCGATGCCGCCGCCGCCACATTGTCGTCACCGCCGTCTTCTGGCGTGGGATTGGACGCGAAAAAGGCCCGTCTGGCGGTGGTGAAGGCCCGGACAAGCGCCTTCTTGGTGACTCCCAGAGAGCTGCCGTCGTCATCTGTGAGCAGCGGTCCCAGGGCGTCAGGCAGGATCTCGATCTCAACTGTGCTTTCGCGCTCGCCTACGGAGGCCAGGGTATCATATATGCGCGCATCGAGCGCAGTAGACGTGCTGTCTGCGTCTGTAGCTGGAGCCGACATTGCAGAGCGACTTCATCGTTTAGATATTCTCGTTTGAACTTCATTCTTTTGCTGCCTTGACGTTGCTTGACTTTGCCAAGCCTGCATGCAAGAATCACGAGATTCAGGAGAGTCGCGCGAGTTGAACAACCTTTTAACAATATTAATGCTTACCGACAGCTGGAGAGCAGAGATAGCAGAGAGAGTCAGGAGTAAGAGAGTAAGAGAGTAGCAGCTTGAGATGTCTTCAGCCAGTCTCAGTCTCGTCTGCTCACTCACGATGACGCGCAGGGTACAAGTCGTAAAATACGGATCCATTACATGATCATCACGCGTGCATAAAAAAAAAAAAAAAAAAAAAAAGGACGAGAAGGAAAAAAGAAGCAAGAATGGGAAAGGAAAAAAAAAGCAAGCAAGCTGATCAATGGGAAGTGAGACGGATGGAACAGTCCAACGACTCTGCGAGGAGGAGGACTCGAGAGACACATCATAGCAGCCACCAGCTAAGTACGGAGTGACGACACGGAGTACGGAGTACTGACTTGTCAGTCAGACAGTTACCTAGGGAGCCGAGTCCCTTGTCGGGATCTCTCCATCGACGTCAGGGCCTCCTCCCGTCGCACGGCCATTATAATACAGAAGCTCCCTAGCTATATCAGATATCGGTTCTTGAGACATGAGAAACATCATCGTCCGTTGCTATCAGTCATATTTTCTGCTTCAAAACTATGGGCTCTTCTTGAGGGGGTCGCTGGCTCGGCCGGGCTATGCACAGATAAAATATTATTATATGATAAGATTTTACACCCACTCCCGTCTGGAGAGGAACGACGGAAGAAGAAAGGAGGAGAAACGAAAAAGCCTCCATCGCGTTGTTATTTTCCGTCCTGTGGTTGGATGGTTCGATTTTGATCTTGACCAAAAGGGCTTTTCTTTACTCAATTGCTCTGGCTGGGTGGAGGGAAAAAAAAAAATAAATAAAGGGGAAAAAAGAAACGAAAAAAACGAAAAAAACGAAAAAAAAAAGGAAAAAGGACTTCTTGGCCCTGCTGCAACATCCCTGTTGGTAATTTGGGTAATGTTATCGAAAGTGAAAAAATACAGACATGAATCTGTTTTTACCAGTCCGGGTTTTACGCTGTGTTCTGCGAGACATCGAAGGGGGGGGGGGGGGGGCCCCCCCCGTTTAACGGGGCCGGGGAATTTGGGGGGGTTTGCTTTATTATGGGTGGGTTGGACCCGGGATCTGGAGGAAGAGGGGGAAAAGGAGGAAGAGGTGGAAGAAGAAAAAAAAAAGAAGCCCAAGGAGGCGGGTTGTTTTTTTATAGGAGAAAGCAAAGGCAAATTTATGGTGGTGC
>QQSR01000288.1:0-22315 GCA_003664465.1 Trichophyton mentagrophytes | reverse complement strand
CCCCAACATCAATGTTAGCGTGGTTTGTAAGTCAGAAAATGTTGACTTGGACGTAGTTCACACCACCCACTTTCCACATCAACGGGAACGCATACGTATCTTTCATTTTCATACAAAAAGCAGAAAGGAGTGTATATGACGATGTATTATAGCCCGCGAGTGTATAGCACAAGGGGAGAAACGATGGAGTATGTTTAATACACTTGAAAGTGGTGCAAGCTCCATCAAAGGGAGGTGTTGTGGCTTTGTGTTCTTTCAAATTAGTATAATGGAGTTATCTATTCATCATGTGGGAAGAGAGACCTGCAATTCAAATAAATATGGTTATTATTACTATCGACGACTGTTATATTCTCCTCTCAGCGCAGAAAAAGTCGCAGGAAGGGACACATCTAATCATACACTCACATCTTAGTATGAATTAGGATCAGTAGGGTCGATATTCCAAAATCCCTAAAACGTATGTTAGGAAATTGGTAGTTTAGTTCAAGGGGACTAACTATATCACTTACCCAGTCAAAAGTCAAGCATGGATCCTGCATGTCTAGACTTCCCATGCCAAATAACGAAGATAATGGCACCTCTTGTGTTCCCGAGTTCTCTGGTACAGGTCGAGATTCTTGGAGCGACTGGGGTAAATCCACAGGCTCTTGATATAGATAGTAGGTATCATTTGACGGAGTCGAAGATAAGATATTGGGAGCGTTCTTGGCTAAACAATTGGAGATGATTCGGTTAATAACGTTCCATGTAGAACTGTGTTCCAATCCCCTTGCATCCGTTGTCCTTTTCAGGACAGCTAATGCACGGGACCGTAGTGAATGGTGGGTTGGGTTCTGGAATTCCGGGGTTCCGAGTTCGGATACAATATGCATAATTGCCTGGAAGCAGGCATGTCCCCCGATATGCCACTGGAATTTCTCTGCATCCTTGTCGTCGGGCATCATATTCATGCTCTCCACCAAGCTAATGGACTTTGTAAGAACACTATACTGCTAGTTAGTATCACATCCAATACGTGATCCAGAACCAGTATAACTAACGTCTTTCGAATCTCCGGATCCACAACGGCCTCCCGATACTGCTTTGGAGTCCGTAACCAAAATATAGACCAGCAACGCCATTCAATAACAGCAGCGAGGCCAAGAGCTAGGCGTTGGTTTGCAACATTTGGGTCACAATATTGCAGGTATTGTGTTTGTAAGTGGGCAGTCATTTCATCAACCATATTTCGGATATCAATGAATAGTGACTGAAGTTCTGTGATAGGATCTATATCGTTATTTCCATTGATGCCTAGGGATTTAAGCCGTCGTTCTAACCGATACGTGCTGCGAATAATTCTCCTAAAACAGTGGATTCCATTCAAGCGAATTAGGTGACCGGTCATATCTGTGAATCCGGGCGGTGAGTATGTCCCTGCTACCAAGTAGTCGCCTTCGACAAGGTCATCGTCATCAATATTCCGCGGTAAAAGAGTTGTGTAGTTCTCATCGGCTATAGTAGGCTCTTGGCCTCTACCTTCTGCAGAACGGAAGTCGAGGTAGCATATCTGATGCCATAGCCTACGGCGAATCTCGACCTGCACGACGTCCATATTATTTGAAGGAAATAACGAAGGCTCTCTATGAAGGCCCTGTGAAAGCGCTATCCGCATAGCAAGGCCTAATAGTGTCCACGTCCTCGACATGTCATCCTCCCGAGACTGGCAAGTCTATGTTACACGGTAAGACGAAATCATCTAGGATAAAAAAATGGGTGATATTAGACTTACTAATAGAAGTACAAAGGCTTGTAGAACTTCAATTCTAGGAGTTATCAGGAAGTTTTCTCTTCCAAGGCCGTATTCCACACCTCGTTGAAACCTAGCAAGGAGAGGTCCTTTTCCAGTAGCAAAGCGAGCTTGAACAGCCTCAGGAGATAAACTATTGATAGCGGAGTAGAATATTGCCAGAGCAAGGGGTTCAAACGTATGTATCGCAGAGTATGAAGTTTGTGTTGTACCATTGTCTGTTGAAGTTTGGGGGTTGAGCCCATATATCTCAAGGGTATACTGAAGAAATCGTTTTCGAAGAGAAGGTTTATGAAGAATCCTCGTCATCGGATCCACATTAGAATAGAATATATCTAGCAGTGCGAAGCATTCCTCAGCTGTCTTAGGTGCCCACGGTGCTAGACTATCCATGGGAGCCTCGGTAGAAAATGGAAAGGGCGCAATGGCTTGTTCCAACGGTGAAGGACTTTCTGTTGAAGTACCCTGAACATGGTCCCCAAGAAGCATTTTTACATCATGGATCTATAATCGTTAGAATGCCATAATATCTATGCTGAGAAGCGTACTGAGTGATATTGGGTGTTATACCTCATCTGCGAGGAGGGCATAATGGAGAGATGACACCCAACGAGATTGGCCGCCTTCTGCCTCCAAGAGTAGCGCGCCGTCATAGCCATCAACTGAGAGGGTTTCGCACTTTGGATTCACAGGTTTGGTATCGGTTGTCGCGGAGTTTTGCCCGGCACTGGTGGGTGTCTGAGGGCCACGACCTTGGCCAATGTGCAGGTCAGGAGAGCGAGTGGTGTTGCTCCCACCGGATATTGCTCGTTCGAGCAGTCTCTCCAGCCTTTCAAGACGATTTCGAATCTCATCCTGACCAGCACGGAGGTTGGACCGTGGCACCCGGTTGGTTGATCGTGTGGAGGTCACGGATGCGGCGGTGGGCAGATTCGACTGCGACTTGACGTATGAACAGGCTCGATTGCCTCTTAGACACGGTGAGCATATAGGTTGACCATGGTCACATTTAACCTTCCGACGACGACAAGTCAGGCACGCCGCGATGGCGCGCTGCCGGCTCTTCTGTATGCCCCCAGACAAGGCCGGTTGGCCAGCGCTGACCGATGGCAGAGCCCTTGAAGACGAGGCATCCATAAAAACGTGAAAAGGCTAGCAGTCACAGTCAGCCGTTCTCTCCCACTAGAGATGGTGTACGTATTCATCCAGGAGCTAATTGTACAAGCAGAAAGCGCCCGATATGGCGGTGGAGCCTGATATTGTACCAACCAGTGGAGTCGCAATTTCGCAACTTTGCAGCTTGACTCGTTTGTTAACTAACTAGTTTTAACTCCACCGAAGCCAGAAGTGGGTCATGCATCACGTGACATACTAGAAGGTGCGGGCCTATCTACATACGCATTTAGACCTTCACGGTGAGATTGAGTACTAGAAGGAGAAGGCGAGGATATTTATTGATGGATGATTTAGTATGAAAAGCTGCTAAATTCTGTAGATATTGGAATATAGGTTGCAACGAGACGTATATACAGAGGGAAATTGGGGCGTTTGGGGATAATAACGTTTTACTTCCATGAGAGAAGGTAACGAGTGGTTAACAGACACAACGAACAGCAAAAGGAAAAGGGATACGAACAACAAGTACCTGCCGACTTAACAGTTAAAATCAACATAACAAAGTCAAAAAGTAAGATAATTGTAACTTGAACCGCCTTGAAGCTGTTGAAAGTGGACTTGCCATCGTTTCTGGTAGTTAATCAGATTACAGCTGCTCCAGGAGAATGAACATATCAGTATGGTGGACCTAATCATACAGCAACCGTAGTCATAAGAGCTTCTACCTCGTCCTTTTTGCGGTTGATGCATTGATTCATATAATCCTGGTCCACAGTAGACAATTTTCGGTGGGTATTCCACCTTATGGGATCAGGTATCTCCAGCTTTGAATCATCATGTTGCACAAAACCTGCATGATTGAGTTCAATGGGCTCTGAGGAATTGTTAACGAGGTTGTGTAGTGCCTCTAGTGTTTGTTTGCCCTTTGAGAGAACCATTTTAAGGAGGACATTCTGGATTGCCTTTCCCTCTTCCTTGCTAACTTTGTAATCGCCAAGACAGCATGCAAGGATGTGAGTCTCTCCGGGAGGCAGAATGCTACTATTCTTTGCCGCGAGCAACTCGAACAGTTTGAAGATAAGGTCTATCGCCGAAAATGTGAGTAAGATTAAGGGAAACGATTTGTCACACGAGCCGCAGGCGATGAAACGCTCACATGTAGCTAGCGTCGACGTTACTGATTTCATGGCTAGGTCAAATCGACCGGAAATATCGCGGTTTGCAAGATTGTGAAGTACCGCTATGTTTGTTGCTTGGGACTGGACGCATGTACAGGTATCCCTTGGTAGCCCGTGGGCCGAAGAATGGTGTGATTGAATCTCAGGTGTTGTGGGGGAGTTGGGCTCTGTGCCGTTGTCTGTAAAGGACTCTGCTTTGCCGGACGATATAGGCGTTGCAAGGCCTTCTAGACCTTCGGATCTGCTTCCCCCGGACGTATCTATAATCGACCTTAGGTCCAGGGTCCACCCGTCTAAATCATGCAAGGATGATAGGCTATCATCGTTCATGCCCGCAGATTTAAACCCCGGGTTGGGATTTGTTACCAGTGGGGAGAGTGGTCCTTTAGACATAGATGCCTATCGAAGTAAAACATTAGCGATCTTGAGACGGGAGTCGGTAGCATAAGTTGATATTATAAATCCTGTCCACTCACCGTGTCCCAGTGTTCAGATGCAATATACGAGGAGGGTAAAACAGTCAGAGGGTCGGGTATCCCAAAGTTCGCATCTTCAAGTCCTTGATTTGGGTTGCTAGGTTCCTGATTAAGTGCGGAATACAATTCCATCCTCTGCTGCCGATGGGCTCTTTCGATGGTTTTGCGGTTCTTGCATCCCTTGGGTTTCCCTGCCCTATTTTGATATCCATAGCGGCAGGAGAGGCCTTTAGATGCGCAGCGGAAGCATGGAGACCCCCCAGAGCATTTGACTTTACATTGATGACATGAATCACAGGCAGATCGCAATTTTTGCTTCTGCTCCGTTTCTCGTCGTGGTTGTAGTGGTACAGATTGCTCCCAAGAAAGCATTTCTGCAGCCATCTTTGTTGCAATAGGTACACAGCGTTTTAAAAATGCAAGTAGGAAGAAAGTCAGTGACACAGGAACAGTGGGGGTAACTTGTACTCTTATGAAAACAGGTGTTATAAGATGGCTTGAAATCCAAGACTCCTGGGAGATGGGACCGGGAAGGATTTGGATGAACAAATCCGGGGTGCTATGCGATTCCCATGGGTACGCCAAGCTTCTATGAATGCCCATGGAAAAAAAAAAATACGAGAATACAGCGAGGTTGCTGACACGAGGAAAGCTGCGGTCTCGTGGAATGACAGGGATTTGATAGGCGTCAGACGAAAGGGAGAATTAAGTGTGGAGCCACTTCCATGGTCGTCAGAGACAAGGCCAGGCTATTGTAGATCAAGGCTGATAATCAACGTAGCTGATAGTTTCGATTTATGCTGGAGCATAAACCGCATACACACCCACAGCCAGGAATGGGCAAATAAGACAACAAGAGCCTCAGTGGGAGTGCATGGAAAAGATGAAGCCTTGACGCGTAGTTTTGCTATCGCCTATCATTTTTCTCATCCTGCAGGATAAGAATAATCCTTGCCCACAGCATAAATAAAACGCCGAAGTCATAAATGTCATATCATAAATATGCAGTATAGATCCGCCTGTAATGGGTTTTTAGAGGTATTTTTGGGCCCTTGAAAGCTCTGTCTTGCTTTGGTTACCCTGCGATAAGTTGTTGCAAACATGGAGCAGTTTTCCATATATCTCGGTCATCTTATAAATTCTATATCATGCTCGAGTGGATTATATCTATTAGTTCTCCATGGTTTGTTGCCTGAATTTCGGCATGCAGGACCACAACTTTTTAAATTCTATAAGCTTTTCAGCCTTCCTGTCAGTGGGAGATGAACATCAGTACTGTGATGAGAAAACATAATTGGCATATGGTATTGAGAGAAGCCGAGAAGGTGAGCAGCAAACAGGCGAGAGGCTAACGCAACCCAGGAATCCCGGGCCGCAGACTGGAAGCGAGAGGGAGCCGGCAAGGAGAAATCCAGCGAGCAGGAAAGAGGCGAGCAACAACCAAATATAGGAGTTTGAAGAACTTGCATGGCCCGAAACAGGCAGAAATTCATTTATTAAACACTTTCCAGGCAGCAGGGAAGCGAGAAACTCAGGAGGAGCTGAGGAAGGACGTCAGAAAAAGGTGTCCAACCAGGAAAAATAAAAATAAAGCCAAAGATAAAAATAAAGAGCTGGGACCCACTTTTTCCTCGGCCGAGCCTCGCGGGATGCCAAGGCCCGAGCAGCGGACCCACCCAATTAACCTCGGCCGAGCGCCAAGACCCGCCGCGGTGGATCGCCCGGCGACCTTATGTCGTGGTCAGGTGATGGCCTGCCGGGCACCGAGCGCTATCCGCTGCGCCATGGCCATCTGCGGGCCCCTTATAAGCTCACGCTCGGACAAACACGTTTGCATGCGAACCGAATAATTCCCTCTAGCTCGCCAGGTCTTAACGGAATGAGTCGGTATGATCTGGCAAGGCCGAATATTGGGAGACCAACCCGAAGCCGAAGTGTTAGGGCGACCTCCCTAGCTTAAAACGATACCCTTTGCCATGGCTGGTTTCTGGGGAAACTGTACTTCACAGCTTCTTTGAATCCTAACGTCTATATTTCAGCCAGTTCGATACAATCCAGGATGCTGGCTTCTCTATCAGATGACCCTCTATCTAAAGAGGAGGCTGAGATTGCTCCTGACGATGCAAAACGTACTGACCGTACCCCTCCAGATGGTGGTGCGAAAGCATGGGCATGTGTTGCAGGATCTTTTCTCTTGCAGTTCTGCTCCTTTGGCTATGTGAATGCGTAAGTATCCCCAGAATGCCTGTATATGGGTCTTCGAAGGGCGTCATCGCTTACTTTTGTAGTTGTGGCGTTTTTCAGCTGTACTACCAGCAAACTATGTTCAAGGAACAAAGCTCATCGGCTTTAGCCTGGATTACAACCCTCCAGATATTTTTGCTCTTTTTGTTTGGTCCGGCGGTTGGGAAGTTGATTGACGTGTACGGATGTCGGAAGACGCTTCCCCCTTTCAGCATCATGGCAGTCTTCGCCGTCTGTATGCTTAGCCTCTGCAAGGAATACTGGCAAGTCATGCTGGCCCAAGGCGTTGCTTTTGGATTTGCTGCTGCTGGATTATCTCTCCCCGCGATGGCCACGGCTACACAGTGGTTCTCAACTAAAAAGGGCCTTGCCGTCGGAATTGTCTCCGCTGGTAGCAGTCTTGGGGGAATCATCTACCCATGTATGCTTCCTCGGCTAATCGAAGAGGTGGGCTTTGCCTCAGCCGTTCGCTGGACTGCCCTCATGCAAGGGATACTCCTGATTGTTGCCAACATTCTCTGCTCTTCACCCTTCCCTCCTCAAGGTAAAGAACCTGCAACCGAGAAGGATAGAATCGCCCCTTCTAAAGGCGGACTACAAGGTTTCAAAAGTTGGCCTTGGGCATTTTTTATCCTGGGATGCTTTTTCACAATGTGGGGTCTCTTTGCTCCTCTCAACTACCTCCCTGAGATGGCAGCATTACACGGGTTTGGTGACTTCGCTCAGTATACCCTAGCAATTGCCAATGCAGGATCACTTGTCGGTCGAATTGTCCCTGGATGGGCAAGTGATATAATCGGACAGTTCAATGCCATGTGTCTTGTTACCACGCTTTCCGGTGTTTTGGTTTTAGCCTTTTGGCTCCCCCTAGAGTTTCATACCTCCTTACCTGGTGTCGTTATTTTTGCGTTGCTGTTTGGGTTCGTCAGTGGAGGATTCGTCAGTCTGGGGCCTCCCTGTGTTGTTTCGCTTGCAGATGATCGAGTCGATGAAATTGGTGTAAAGCTTGGTGGTTTCTGTCTCGCAATTGCTCTAGGTGCGTTAACTGGGCTTCCTATCGAAGGTGCCATAAAGGATAGAGAAGGGGACAAGTTCATAGGCTTGATGTGCTTTGCAGGTGCAACCATGTTCCTTGGTGGGTTTTGCACTGGAATTGCTCGAGTAATAAAGGGAGGCTCACGCTTGATGAAAAAGGTTTAGCCTAGTCTATCTCTTATGGATTGTTCAATGCCCTCTACTGATACTGTACCGGTAAATATATTCCACATTTCAGTCAATCCGCAATTTTTAACAGTTAACAATTATTTCCTGGCTTTTCCTGGAGTTTTTTTGTGCATGATTAAAACCACTTGCAGATTTGTATTTCGACTAGGTTTTCTGAAACTACTGCTGTTAAGCAGCCGAATTTATCGACTGTAGATGTACTTGCAGATCGTCTATTATTCGTCGATTATAGCAACAGAATATTTACTAATATTATATATTCACGGAACATTTCTGTCAACCCTATCACCTGGTATCTAAACAAATCATTATGAGCTTGTGAGACCTGAGTAAATATACTTTCACAAATAAAATACGAGGCTGCTATTCTTAGGTTCTATAGCCGGTCCTTTCAAGGTAAACTATAATACTGCGCCGTCGACGCCGACGTGATATACCCCGAAGACTGCCTCATTTAATCGCCGACAAGCACAACTGGTACAAATACATGTAAAAAATCTTGATATTTTTGAGTACAGAGCGTTTTGGTAATAACTGAGAGTCCAACGAAGTGGAAAAGTCATGGAGAGCATAAAACTTATCCCTTATCTTACCATAGACCTTTTACCGCTGGGTATTGGGGCTATAACAGTGCTACTACTGGGTATCAGCATCGTGCTGCTCTCCCCAAATGAAATAGCAGGTGTTCTGGTTAATGTAAGTCCACTAAGCAGTTACTGATATAAAGAACAAGTCCAGTGCTCATAAAGAATAGGCCTTCTTAACCACTACTCATCGTATCTATGATGCAACTGGTAAAAGGGAAATGACTGGGCCTCAGTATAGGTTTCCCAATGGCCAGATGGTAGACAAGTTTTTGGATGCCAAAAACAAAAGCTGGGAATGGGAGAAGAAATATGGAAAGACTTACCGCATCTGGGCAGCAACTATACCTGAGGTGTATGGATATCTTCCTATTCGAATATAAGATATGGTGCCATAGTTAGAATGGATGAAGGCTAACATTCTTAACATTCTCCCCGGTTGTTGGAAAAGTGTGATAACCGACCCAGCAGATGTTGAGGCTCTATATCGTCAATCTACCGATCATCTGAAAGCATCTCAGGCGAATGCAGGCTGGCTCCTCACACAGCTCTTAGGTTCCGGTCTTGGGCTTATCAATGGAGCCCGATGGACTGGTTTACGAAGGGCACTCGACCCAACTTTCTCACACCAAGCATCCATGAACCTTCTTCGAGAGAGCCTTGATGTTGGTGCGGCAGAGTATGCGGCAGATATTCATAACTTTGCGTTGCCAGGCAAGCAGGGTATAGATGGAGATGAATTTATAATAAATGCCACAGAATCCCTTCAGCGATATCCATTCTTCGAGGTGGCTTCCATATTCTATGGTAAGATGAGCAAGGATGAGCAGGAACGGCTCTGGGAGCTCGGCCGTCGTTATTCAGAGGTGTTTGCGTCAGTTGTGATGGGCGGCATCCATCGACTGAAACTGACGAAGTACCTCAATACTACCACCTGGAAAAGGACGCTGCAATACCAGGAGGCCTGGCAACAGTTTAATAATGACATGTACAAGTCCCGAGAACTCAAGGATCCTAGCTGTGCAATAGTAACTCTCATCGAGGCGGCGAAGAAGGGAGAGTTAACTCAGGCTGAGGCAAGTTGTTTCGGTTAATATCATGTCAAAAGGCATGACATGCATTGCAATTCACCGTGACTAACTCTTGTTTGGCAACAGGTATATGACACCATTGCAGAATCGACATTTGCCAATCTTGATATTGTCACCCACGTCATTTCCTCGTGTATCATCCTCCTGGCGGACGCTCACGATGTCCAGGCAGAACTCTTTGCCGAGATAGAAAAGAATAAGGGCAACAGAGAGGCATATATACCGCGAAAGGACACCCTCCTGCATTATTGCTTGATGGAATCGCTGCGTCTCCGGCCAGTGTTAAGTGAGTCTGACTCTGAAGCAAGTTTGAGGTAAACAGAAACTAACTTTGTGGTTATAGCCTTCACGTTCCCTGAGAACCCCCCTAGAGAGAAGACCTTGGGCGGCTTCGTTATCCCCAAGGATACCACTATTATCGTTGACGCCTTCGCAATCAATATACGCAACCCATTTTGGGGCCCTGATAATCGCTCATACCGTCCTAGCCGGTTTGCAACTATAAAGCAAAGCCAGGTGAGACAACCTGGTTTTTGGGCTATATAAAGTGTATCATCTCAGTTTTGACATATAACCTTTCTAGCTTCGTTACAACCTAGCAACCTATGGCTATGGTCCGAGGAAATGCCTTGGGCAGCATATCGCTGACAAGATCATCAAATCCGTGGTATACCACCTGTTCAGCAGGTATCAAATCTCGCTAGAACCAATGCAAGCTCTCGACGGAGAATTCAAAGTTGACAAGACAAGCTGGGTAGGGCTGTATGATGTCAATCTAAAGCTGAAACCCAGGGTAGGGGGCGTGGTATAGAGCGATTTGGCGATATACTGCCTCCATGCTTCATCAATAAAATAAAGCTAGCCGAGTTATAATGATACAAGGATAGAAGCTTTAGAAGTTGCGGCCAAAATTTGCGAATATTCCTGTTCCCCTCGCTCCTCGTTGCAAGAGAATTTAAGCTGTAGATTTTGATAATTGCCGGGACAAATTTCAGGTAGGATCATGACCGGACATGAAGAGCACATGATAGACGGTATACTGAAACATATACACCGAGCTTCTCTTCGGTGGGTATTTAGCGGTATTAAGATTAGACCGGTGGATGCGGTCAAGAGAATATCTGCCGACGGAGATTATATATATATTATCTGGGTTTGATCTCGGTATAGTCATAACGAATGGATAAACAATAAGACAGCCCTATAGCGGAAAGCATGGCACAAATGGACGATAA
Source organism: Trichophyton mentagrophytes (assembly GCA_003664465.1). Classification (NCBI taxonomy): domain Eukaryota; kingdom Fungi; phylum Ascomycota; class Eurotiomycetes; order Onygenales; family Arthrodermataceae; genus Trichophyton; species Trichophyton mentagrophytes. The sequence goes on along the minus strand of QQSR01000288.1, from coordinate 11,375 downwards.
CTGCGTCAAAGAAGAGCTGCTTAGCCGGCTTTCAGCATCGAGTGCCGTGGTTGTGCAGGCAGATGCGGGTTGGGATAAAGCACTGAGGCGGTGGACCGGGTATCGAGCACAAACCCCAGCAGCAGTTGTCCACCCTGCGAATGAGAATGATGTTGTCGAGACTGTTAGTTGAAAAAAAAAAAAAAAACAATCTCGCGGTACGCCTGTGCGTGCTCTGGTTAAATGCGTTTCTGACTAGACTTGTAGATCTCATACGCTGTCGAAAGCCAGAGGCCATTTGTGGTCAGAGGAGGCGGACATAGTAACGGCTTCTCAACAATCAGCAGCCCCGGAATTATCCTAGACCTCTCGCAGATGAGAAATGTCTCTGTTGATACGGAGCGAAAGGTGGCTATTGCGCAAGGAGGAGCAACAATGGGTGATGGAATAAGAGCTGCTGCTTCGGAAGGGCTAGCTATCGCGACAGGGACGTGTAACGAGGTCGGCTTGGTGAGTTAAGAGCACCTCTCCGCATGCATGCCGGTGTGTGTCTGTCGTTAACAATGGGGGGCCAGGTTGGGGCTGCTCTAGGAGGTGGTATCGGCCGTTTCCTCGGACACTATGGCTATGCAGCAGACACAGTAGTCTCGATGCGAGTTGCGGTAGTTGGGAGCCGCGGAAGGGCTCAGATAGTTGAAGCATCGCGGGAGACCAACCCAGATCTCTTCTGGGCCCTCCGCGGCAGCGGCCATTTGTTCGGAGTGGTCATTGAGGCAACCTTTCGAGTGTTCCCCTGGCAGCACGAGACCTGGCATAGCTGCCTTGTTTTCCGGCCGTGTGATGCTGGACGGGTGGCAGAGTCGATTGACCGGGTCAGCTATCGCGGAGGGATGCAGGGCAGGCTGGTCTTTTGCGCCCCCAATGAGAAGGTAGGCAGCAGCGCTACCGTGGATAGGAAGATTGAACGAATGCTGATAGAGAAGCCTCCCTTCTAGCCGATTGTTCTCCTGCAGCTGTGGTATCTGGGCAACCCCGAGGAAGCTGCTGAGAAGTTTGAACCCTTGCTGGGGCTCCCGTTCATGGCAGACCACCCGCTGCATTCGATCGGGCGTCTGATACCGTACATGAATCTCAACGACTCCAGCGAGAGGATCTGTGCCTACGCGGGGAGGAAGAACCTGGCAGCCTTCGGTATGGGGAGCATCTCGGAAGCTTCGTGCATGGCCGCTCTTAAGGTATATATGGACTTTATCGCCCAGTACCCGGGAGCGCGAAGGACGCATATTCTCACAGAGTTCTACAGCATGGACGTGGCTGGAGAACTGGACCAGAGCGGGGAGGAGACCTCGATTCCCGGAAAGATGCGGCGGGAAGTGAAGTACTGGGTGATGCCCCTAGCCTGGTACGATGACGCCGCGCTGGATGAAGCATGCGCAGGACTCAACCAGGCTATTAGAGACGCTTTTCTGACGAGTACGGAGGGTATTGCGTACATCAACATGCCCTTCGAGAGGGAGCCTGCCAGTAATATCTTTGGCGATAAACAGCATCTAGAAAAGCTGCGGAGTCTGAAACAAAAATGGGACCCTTTAGGTATAATTCGGGGTATCGTTGGTTTTTGTTAGAGCCCAGGTATAGCTTTTAGCCCCTAATGCCTTGCTCAAATTCGACGCCGCGGTTTCTCACACAGGCGAGCCGGCGGCAATGGTTAAGAGCCGTAGATGAGCTCAGGGCTCAGTAAGTAGTTACTGGGATAAAAACGAGGGGGCATTTGTCTGGTATGTATCCGAGTGAAATATATTGCAGGCTTTAGAATCTTTTATACAGGACAATTCTTCGCAGGCGAACCACCGACTAGGCACGTTCTCAGCCCAAAATGCCGGCAAACATGGGAGGCAGTGCCGGGAGTAGTGCACCTAGTTACTTTCTAGCTTTCATAACTAGTTAACTAGTTATTATGGCAAGGATTCGGTCACAAAAGCTTCGTTTATAAAAAGCAATAGTTAGTTCAATAGTTCTATAGACTGGCTATTTTTTCCGCATGCCCCCAACAGCCTCGATACCCTTCTTGACGGCTCGCACAAGCTCAATACCGCACTCCTCGCTCGTATGAGCCGTGAACCGGCCCTGCTTGACTGTCCCCAGCTCGGTGATCTGCCCGCTGCTCTTCACCTGCACCAGCTTGCCTCCCGACATCAGAGCACATATTTCCAGAGATCCATCTCCCTGTGGGATAACGATGAAGCTGGCGATCTCTTCGTTGAGATTGGCGCTTGGATACGGGAGGCTAATGCCGTGGTCTATGCGGAGTAGTGCTGCTGGTTAGCCTCCTGTCTTCACGCGGAAGAAAGGGTTAGATTAGCTATACCTGTCCATTCTCCGAGGCCAGGGCTCTTTGCAGCGAGATGATGAATCCGTTTGTCACGGTGGACATACAGCAGGTGTACAGTGCCGTCTTCCAGCAGCAGGGCCTGATGTGGCGTCCCTGGCTCCAAGTCTGCGGGTAAGGGGCCCAGGGCTTCAAACTTCTCCCCATCCGTGGCTCTGTACGCTTGAAGTCCGCTTTCTGGACCCTCAAATATCACGATCTCGTCGCCTTGGGGGCTGAGGCAGCCACTTAGCCGGCCCGATTGGTGGACGGTCAGCTTTCCTTTATCCTCATACTCAACTTCGCTCCATTCCTCTTTGTCTGGATCGTATCGATACCACTGAAGGACGCTCTTCTTGTCAACGAAGAAAATGCTTCGCTGGGATTCAATGTTGATTGTCAGGACATTATGCCGTTCTGTCTAGCTATGTAGGCTGGAGCCTATATATGCTCACCTTCTCCTTACCCAAAAGGTACAGAGCTGGTGTATTTTTCCGCACATCGCTCGCAACAAACACTTGATTCGCAATCTCAGTTCCCGTCCAGAGCTTTTCGACCAAATCACCGTCTTCCTCCGATATCAGGTAGGTCCCAGGTTGGTCGTGTCGGAAAGCTCCTGCGGCGGCAAGGAGATAGTGAACGAAGTCTTGGATATTAAAATCCATGTTTCTCTGAGCGTAATCTTAGAGTCAAGAGAAGAAAAAAGCCTGAAAACCGTCTCTGTTGTTGCTCTACTACGTTTTCTTAGTGCTCAACCTCCCCCGCCGGATACTTATATATTACGAAGGGTAGCAGGGATCTATCCTCGTCGGGGGCCGTCACGAAAATCCCCAAGGCTCCCGTTGGGCATGGAACGGGGCTACCAATCGCACTTCACGACTTCCTGTCACTCTGGATACAGATTCACACGTAGCATATAATTGCTAGCTTGAGCACGAAGGCCCAAGTTGGTCCGCCTTCACTACGAAATGATAAAGATATTACCAGTTTTCCACCCATACTGGCTATGTCTACCCCCCTTTCTCTCCGTTTGGACCCAGATCTCTTTGATCCTAGCTGGGATGCATTGCCCAACGATGGGGTCGAGGCTGGCGGGCTGTCGTTTGCTTCAACCCAGATACGCCATGAATGGATTGTCAGACTAGATTTCAAGCAAGACTCGAGTTCGTCTCCTAGTTATTACTTTTCTGAGGGCGCAGAACAAACAGAACTTCGATTGACTGATATGCTTACATTGGCCCATATAGCACCGAAAGGAGAACAGAGCCACGGAACTGGATTCTACATTAATATCCCAGATATCAAAGCCCACGTTATCCTCACTGCTGCGCATAACCTCGTTGATAAGCAAGGGAAGCGGTCTCGGGATTTGCAGTTTCACGACGCTTTACAAGGGGTCATTATTAAACCCCGGGATCTGGACATCTTCATATCGCCCTTATACTTGTCAAATCCCCGAACCGAAACAGATTTCGGAGCAATCCGTGTACCGAACAGTAAAGCTATATCTCGCGGGTTTGGATTTTCCTTGAAGCTGGCTGAAGAAAGCCTGCGTGGTAAAAGCCTACATGTTTGCGGATTCCCCGCAGATTGGACTCAACCTGAACCATCTACTAGCTCTGGAAATTGCAAGCGCTGGATTCGGAATCTCCTGGAATACCAGATAGCTACGGCAAAGGGGTTGAGTGGGGCGCCGGTATTTATGCCATTCAAGGGCCATGATACGGTTGTTGGTATTCAGTGCGTCTTCCCTCATGTATATGCATTGGAAATACATGCCACACGATGTCAAACTGATGAAAATTTCTTAGCACAAACGGGAGTGACCTTCGTCGTGGAAATAGCAAAGGGTGCCGGCTTACCGAGACCGTCCTGGAGCAGGTCTTCCGCTGGCTAGGAGCGCACTACGAAAATAAGACTCTTAGAGTCTTTCCTTCCAACAACGCACCTCCTGAGGGTCTATATCTTCGCTTTCCTCCATTCAGTCAACATGGCTGGGTCCGCCTGGGAGAGGAGGGCCTTGAAACCACTTTTGATATCTTCCCTGCCTACGCACCCACATCAAACTTGACCGGCAAACCCACTTACGTATTTCGATTCCGACAACCGCACGGATGGCCTCAGTCCAGAGGGGAGCAGCGATGGGTCCTCTGGGATTTCGTGAGGCAAGTCGTGACACTGACCGATAAACTACAAGACTGTTGTTTCCCCTACCTTATCCGGATCGAGTCAAAAAAGAATTCAAAGAAGACTCCGACAAACAATTCTGAGATGTTTCGTATTGTGCTACAACGTAATGATCCAGATAACCCTGCGGGTGTAGGTAAACTTGTTGAGTTTCGTATGACGAACAGCTTGCTAAAAGAGGAGGATATTGAGATGGGGGAGCTGGATACACCAGAGGTGGCGTTTGAGAAGCACTATATTAATAAATCTGCCAAGGTATGTCATTAGATAGTCATTTAATCTATCTGGATTTAGGCTAATTGCGACGGTTACTTAGTTCAATAATATGTGTTTCGAATGATCAGGTTTGGAATAAGGAATCAAGCTTGACGAGCCTCCGTCTACAACTTTAGTTCTTTTGATTTTTGCATAGCACGCGTGTTATTTATGCATGATATTGCCTAACGTTGAACCCGCGCTCCTAGGTTTACTCCATATTCTATCCATCGTTAGGCTTGTGCCTGGCCAGGCCCCTTAATTCTGTGGGTTCGGTCCCCCATATATCTCTTGAATGAGATTATTCCCCTATACAAAATCAAGTGCAGCAAATTCTGCAAAGTCCGCAGTTTCCATAGCCTTATTGCCTTGCGGCAGTGTGGAATCAGTGCACGACCAACAATGAACACGCTGTCTATTAGAATAACAATCCCCGCAACAAATGGGATCAGCTGGCCGGGGACCAGGAGGTCTTTCAAAGGCGATAACTGGTTCCAGTACAGCGTGAGTTCCACCGATAATATCGTAAAAACCCAAGTTATCCATCTCATGATATGGATACTTGTGCGCATCCCGTCCTTTTCCCATCCAAGGATATCCTCTATTTGCACAATGGCTGTCTGAATCCCTTCCCCCGTCCTCCCATCTCTATAGCACTTCCATACAATAACTGTGATCCGCAAAGTGCTCCACGCAAATTTCAATGATGTGGCTGCATCAATTATACAGTACACCAGCGCGAGATACCTAAACCATCCATCAAGCCTTACTGGCGCAAAGAAGAATACCAGATTTTTCGTGCCTAATAATGGAAGCCTTTTCACTAATACTGCAAACATCCATAAGAGCGCCGCACATAGCCCTAGCTCCGTTAGAAGGAGAGCCATTAGGCCTATTAGCTCCCCAACAATCGTCCGCGGATTTATTAATGTTGATTTCGCCGTGAGTGACAGACTGGTCACCATAAGTAATATGATGATACTTTCCGCGGCACTGAATCTGGCACGCGCTGCGAGTCCGAGCCATGATGTAAGAATAGCAAGAGTTATTGAGCCTGAAGCTATTTTAAGACCCTTGCCATGTTCGTTTTTGGGCTTTCGATCTCCAGTAGTGGTGGTATTGGTGTCCTCCGCCTCGTCAGGACCGTAGTTGTAGAGAATCATACCCAGGCCCTGTAGATAGAACCCGACACGCACGCCCAAGCCATAGAGATCTTGGGCCGCCTCGGCGTTACCGATTGTGCTTTCTCCACTGTTTGACGAGAATGACATGCTGGGTAACTAGATACCAAGTGAAGTTTTGGGAACAAGAAAAGGGGAGCGAAAATACTGCACGATGGAAATGATATACGGGATGCGGCAGGGAGTAAGGGGGTTTTTGACATCCATTAGGGGCCAGTGGAAGTTCCAATTACCTCGAACAGCTCACAAACGAGTGATGTATGTCATTTAACTATTCCAGTAGATCATATCCACTTGTTAACGGTCGAAGAGCCTCCTATTCTTAGGGTGTCACATGCAGGTGTGTAGTTAACTGACGTGGCGGACAGCATGGCAGGCAGCCAGCCTGGTGTGAAATAGCTAACTAGTTAACTAGTTAGTTAACTAGTTAGTTATCAGACGTTCGATGACGATATAGTTAGATGCCTGATAATTGACAACACTTCATTAGCATCAGCCTTACTCAACTTCAACCTCCTCTACAACAACCCAATCCCCTTCCGTTCCCATACATACAGGGTGATATCAAATAACGACAGCATGGTGCCTTGAAACCAGGAAAGCCAATGCATCTGCCGTGCTGCGACATGCAATCATTCCAACCGCAATCAACGTAGAAGAGCCAGCGCATTTTCCCAAGTAAGGTCAGGAGGCAGGGAGATGGAGGGGTGGCAGCCTTCAGGGGGTGACAGAGAGCAGAAATAAGGGCGGTGCCATATACCAGTATATCTATCTGCCTACTATATAAAGACATGAAGGAAAGGAGTGTATTTCATGAGGTCGAGCAGATACTCTACATCAATCAATCTCAGATACCCACAGATTCCCACTCTACATCTGGCTCTACCACACTTGTTATATTCATCTCTGAATCTCTACCCAATTCACTTCATTCCCCTGACACCTACCAGTTACCAACAACAATGTCATCCATCTACGAGTTAGCAAAAGCTGGCCTGCTCACCAAGGAGGACATGACCAACGGGCAAATCATGAGCGACCTGAACACGGTTCATCCCAAAACGAAGCTCTCTCCCCTTGGTATTGCAGTCTGGTTCTCCCGTGTGAAGACAATCAAACTGTTGCTCAAGAATGGTGCCAACCCCGACGGTCGAGACCCTAGTGGTGCCATTGGTGAAGTACGCCCGCCGCTCTGGGTTGCAGCCGCAAGGTCCAAGGAGAGAGTAGGACCGATGGTGCAACTCCTCCTTAATGCGGGTGCGGACCCGAATATAGTCTCTCCCATAGATGACAACACGAGTCCTCTCCTCGCAGCGGTGAAGACGTACAAATATCCGCCCTTGATCAGCGCACTGGTAGACAAGGGTGCAAACCCAGACCAGGAAAACAGTCAGGGAGACACACCTAGGAGGATCGCGGAGGCCCGTGGTGATCGTGATACGATAAAGGCACTACGCAACCGAAAGGAGCGCTCGCTGGGACGGCTGCACTGGGTTGGCGTGATTGTCAGCGTTATAGTGGGCGTCGTTGCTTGGGTGAATGCATTCGTTGTGGTCGCGGTGGTTGGCGCTGCGGGCGCAGCAGCTGCAGCAGGCCCGTATGTAACGCAGGTGATTAAGAGAAGATTCCAGATGAGTGGGAGCTTTGAGGAAAAGATCTGGCCGGAGGTGAATACATCTAGAGTCTTTTTAAAACTTGATATGTTGGTCATGAAAAGGACTGCAGGCAATCAATCTAGGGTCAAGTTATATTTAGTTACTAACTTATCGGCTGGTATAGAAGCTGAAACAACAAGAGCCCAAAGAGGAGTTCCAGAAAGATGCGAGAGAATTCATCGAGAAGAATGATCTAAACAAGTTCTTCCCGCAAGATGACCCTTTCCTGCAGACAGTGGTTGATAAAGCCACCGAGCTGGAGGCTAACCCGGACAATACCCTCAACACAAAGGACCTGACGCGTTTGGCCCTTTACCAACCGGTCATGTATTGTGGTAGGTGTATCTCCATTTTAGATATCCGGTTTGATTGATTGTTAATCCCAAGCGATATATAGATGACAGTGGTTCCATGAACGAGGATAATCGAGCCGAGCAGCAAATCGATATTGTTGAGCGTATTGCGAGTATCGCCACACGAATCATTCCTGACGATGAAGGCGTCAGGGTGCGGTTCATCAACCGCAACACAGATATCATGGTCTATAAACGGAATCTCGATGAGCTCAGACAGACAATGGGAAGTCAAGCTCCCTACGGACCAACAGAAATCGGCACGTATCTAAGAAACAAGATCCTTGAACCACTGGTGTATCAGCGGCTGGCAACAAACAGCCTGAGGCGACCGGTTCTTGTCTCTATCATCACGGATGGCTGTCCAGAGGGCCCGCAAGAAAAAACCGATACCCTAAAGGAAGCTATTCTTGAATGTGGAAGACGCTTGGATGATGCCGGATATGATCGAAAAGGTAAGGAAAATGAACGGTAATCAAAGGTTGTCCTGCTAACGGCCCCGGGCAGTGGTCCGTTTCCAGATTAGCCAAATCGGAACCGATAAGAAGGCAAAAGCATTTCTAAAGACTTTAGGGCATAAGGATGAACTGCAGGATGTTCTGTACTGCACATCTAGTGAGTTCTTAAAATTATATCTTAAGCCCCTTTCTCAGTCATGAACCGTGAAGCGCTAATATGCTAATAACGCTATCACGCAGACCGCTTGGACGAGGAGTTTGCGGAATTCCAAAATAATGAGGCTCGACTCGAGCAATGGGTAAGGCTGTCACTCCATATGTTAGGAGATTCGAGTAGTTTTGCGTGTTGCTAACCCGTATATTTCTTGATCTTTTTTGTCACACCTTATATAGCTCCTTCAACTCTTGATGCGTCCGATCATGGATGCCCAACAGTCTTAGTTAGAGGGGACTCGCAGTGGCTTTATAATGAGTATGGCATGGTGCTGAGGATCCCGCATGCGCAATAACTAGTTAGCTAGATCTCGGAGGCTTGGAGGAACCGCGATAAGCACGGCTGCGTCTTTCAGCCGGACACGATCGAGGTGACGAGATCCATGACAAGCTCGATGCCTCCAGCGGGTGGAGCTGGCTGGTGCTGCTGCTGCTGGAGAGAGCAGTGTTAGGACTCGACATTGCTTTCATAGCCATTACTTACTTATACTTATAAGATAGGTATTAATAGGTATATTATAGATTAAATCTACGCATTTTTAAAAATATGTAGCTATTACTAAGCGTAACGTAATAGTAACTATGCGTAACGTTACTGTTACTGGTAAATGGTTGATATTATGTTAAATTACAGAAAAATGGTAACCTTACGGTATTCCGAATCTATATATTTCCGGTATGGAGATCATATGATATCATATGATTCCCTTATCATCAGGTACGTATGTATCTTAGATTGATGCTTACAGAGTCTTAAAAATAACAACCACCTTTACACAAATATCAAGCTGCTCAATATAAGTCTTTTAAGGCCTCTTAGCAGTACATTTTGACTGTACTCTCTGCGATAATTAGCCTCCAAGTCCTTAGATACGCAAGGACTTACCAGAGAGCACCTATTCCTTCAATTCCAATATTGCGAGACTTTGATAACAGCTGCTTACCTCAAGTCCTTGGTATACGACCTTTCTGTGACGACACCGTAGGGATACGAATGGCCTGAAGACCTTGAACCTGGCTGTTCTCTCCTACTACTACTTAATATCCCCTTCTTAATCAATAGCGTTATCGCTATTCATTATTGAGGACTCGGTACCGTGGGCTACAAGATCCTGAAGTCCCGTGGTTGTTGTCGCGGTCTGTCAATACCTCTGACGTCCTTATCACCGCTTTGGGCCGTAACTACGGGATCTTACCTTGTGAGGAAGCCTCTGTGAGGGGTATTTGTTTAACTACTACGTGGACACCAAGTCCCCTTCTTCTCACCGCGATAGGCTGGAAATTTTTTTCGTCCAACAATATCCGACCATCGGTCTTCTTCCTTATAATCCGTCATCTTCTCTGTCATTCCGTCCTCTTGGGTGTTCCCTGCAGGATCGTAACGAGGACAAACCGCAAAGTTGGCACCTTAGTGTTTCCTCTACACTTAACTAGTCAGCAAGAACAGCTAAAGTGAGCTGGGCCAAATTGCTTCTTCCTCTTACAACTTGCTACATTTCACTACAAGTCCCGCATTGCCATAAAATCGTAAGTGTACAGATTACTTGCTGATTTTTATAACAAGCAACTGACAAGATGGATCCCACGGCAAGGTTACAGATAACGTGTCGCTCTGGACAACCAAGAACAATGTCGACCGCTTCTACCCACTCTACTGCTTTGTCAGAAGCAATCAAGCTAGAATCGATACGACTGTCCGGCCCTAACTGTTGGTCATGCAATACAAGGCAGCCGCAAATATGCCATGTAGTTGGACAACAGGACACACAAGTGAACTCTCTCTACCCTGTCTGTTCTCGAAGAATGCTAACTAGCTTATTTGTAGAAAGAAGTATGGGAAGGGGCTGGGCTATTCAACTTCGCATACAAGTCGGTGGCCAATACAATTCCACTATGTCCTTCATGCCATGTCGAATTTGACCTTGCTATCGACCCTGGCTACATCTTCTTCCCGACAGATCTTCAATTTTTTATAAACTACGAACTAGCTGATCGCGAGCGGCGCCACCTAAGTGCTGAAAGTGGGCTCCTTGTGAAGCGGCAAGTGCCAACAGCGGAAGACTACAAAGACCACCAAATTCAAAATGGAAGCATATCTCCAGAGGACGTTGGGGGTTTATATAGTCGTGTGTTTCTAAAAGATTTCCTTCACGATGGCATGTTCCCCACGATTATCCACACTTTAACCACACCAAAATGTTGGCACGGCAACCCAATAGCTTCACTTCGGAGGGCAATCGCTGCTCTGGGGAGTGCTAGAATCTATATTATAAGCTCAGAGACGCGCTCCTGTTTAGAACAGCTACGAGATTTATACTTTAACGACGCAACCGAGGAACAAATTCAAGAAAAGCTTCAATCCCGTCAACAACCAACACAGGCGGCAAAGCGTCCGCAGAATGAAGCCACCGAACAAGGTGCAAAGAAAAGGAAAGGAAAAGGAGTTGAGGATAGTCAGGACATAGATAGGTCTGGGCCATCCGGTTTAGATTCTAATCTTGAAAAAGGTAACGAGTTTATTCTTGGTCCAGCTATAACCGCTAACGAAGCTATACAAAAGTATAAATCAGTTTTTGCAACTTTATAAATATAAAAATCTGCTCGCCAGTTGAGTGCTGATATAAGTTAGGGGGCCAGTTAACTCAAGAGTCGTAAGTTGGCGCAGCACGAATCAGTGTGCGAGCCAACGTCCCTTGACACTTGACGGTTCAGGCGGACCGGGTTCC
>QQSR01000287.1:0-22435 GCA_003664465.1 Trichophyton mentagrophytes | reverse complement strand
AGGAAGAGATGAGGAGGAGTATGAGTGAGAGAGAGAAAAAGAAAGAGAAAGGAAAAGAAGAATAAAAAAAAAAACAAAAAGAGGAAAAGAGAAGAAGAGAAAAAAAAGAAGGGGGGGAAAGGGAGAAAAAGGAAGGAGGGGGGAGAGGGGGGAGGGAGAGGCGGCGGGGCGGAGGAAAGGGTTCGCAATATTCACAAATCCCACAGGCTCCTTTTCTTGGTTCATATATTTCCTCTCCTTTTTTCCTCCAAGAGATAAGCAAATCAATCAGTCAGTCAGTCAATCCATTCCTTGTCTTCTTAACTTTCAAATCGTCTGTTCCTCTCTGTAGCTGTCTCCTACACCTTGCTTATGCTCGGTTCAGCGAAGCAAATGGTATTTCGGTCGAGGTGAAGAAACTGCTGACATTGGGTTCTTCATTTACTCTGAGGTCATTCAAACATCAGAGGGGAATCTTCTTTCCTTAGCTTAATTGCGTAGACAAGAGGTGAGGGTAGGGTAAAGGGGACGTTGACGATAGATGGCTAAGGGGCGCAGTTTGGTTTAATCATTGGGGAAACGAGCTCAAATTCTTTTTTCTGTTTGTTTAAAGTTCAGGTTACTTTCAAGTGCCGGGGTGTTTGGTATGTATGCATGCATGCGAATTGTGCCATAAAATGTATTTATCTTCTTCACGACTTTTTTTTTTTTTTTTTTAAATTTTTGGGACGGGCTAGTTCGGTCGTTTAGTTTGGACAAGCAGCCTGGACGTGACCGGCCTGCTTGCACTTATAGCAGACGCGTTCACCCTTGGCCTCAGTTGGGCAGTCTCTCGAGACGTGGCCAACTTCACCGCCTAGAGGGAGTGAGTTAGCAGTAGTATCGATAAGTAGTCGTTGTGTAGGGGAACATACAGTTGTAGCACTTCTGTCCCTGAGTGCAGTCACGGGCCATGTGGCCGTAGCCGCCGCATGAGTAGCAGGTCTGCGAACGGCCACCGTAGCCGCCGCTGCCGTACGAGCCGCTGCCGCTGTTGCCGTAACCGCCGCCGTATCCGGAGCCGCCCTGCTGGCTGCAGTTACGAGCAATGTGGCCGACTTGACCGCACTTATAGCATTCCTGGCCGCCGGAGCCGCCGGAGTAGCCGCCGGAGTAGTTGTTGTCGCCAGAGCCGCTGGATGGGCATTCACGAGAGATATGGCCGGTCATACCACATCGGTAGCAGGACTTCTCCTTCGGAGGTTGAGTACACTCACGACCTAGACAAGAAAGAAAAAGAAAGGGAGTCAGCTACAGAGAGATTTAAAACACACGTAACGAATCCTTCCTTTTTTTTTTCTTTGCGCTTCGCTTCCACACTCTCCTGCTCTCTCCAAAGCCTCTCTCTCCCCCCCTTGACGTCTACATCTGCTCTCCGAGTGCAATGTCAAAAACTCACTGACGTGTCCCTGTCCTAAAAACGTAGAAGAAAAAAAATTAAGATCTGCATACTTCCATAGTAGTTGAAAAAAAAATTCGCGAGTTGCATAATCCTCATGACATACCACCGCAGTTGTAACTGTATAGGATCAAGAATCTAGATTTTAGCAAGCGTTCCAATTTTTTTATTTTATTTTTTTTTTTATGTCTTTGGATTTTCTTCGGGAACGAATGAAGGAGTGACATTTCTCTGAGCATACCATGTGGGAGTTCCCTTCTTGGGGCAATCTCGTGCCTATCAGGGACGAATTAATGTTATCCCACGGAGAGACGAAGAACGTGGCATATTAACCTGATGAGAGGATTCGCCACCTGAATAGCTCCGTTAGCAAAAGCGCACAGTAGAAACGAACGAAAAAAAATCAAAATCAAAATCAAATACGGTGAAGGATAGGAACAGGAAAAAGGTGAACGGCGGCTCAACTAGAAGCAGGATGGTAGGAAGAAGGACAGCATAACAGTATAATCTCACGCGCAGAGGCAATTGAGATGTCGTGGTATACCAGTCCCATCACCCGTCCATCCTGGCAGTCCACGGGGGGAGGGAGTAGAGGCAGAATTCAGAGGCGCAACCCACAGTTGAAGCATCCACGACCGCTGGATTGATATTCCATCTTGTATCAAGGCTGGCTCTTCCTTTTTGATCCCCTTTCCTTGCTTCCTTTTTGTTTTTATCCGGACCTGACGGAGGGATGTGGTCTTTTTTCCCCTTTGCTTTCTGTGGCTTCCTTTGTTCAGGAGAAGAAAAGTCGAGAGAGATTCTTTTTCTAGAACAAGAAAAAGAAGAAGAGGATGATCAGTCTGAGATAGAAGAAGAGAAGAAAACACGAAGATGAGAGAAACGAATATATTCCTTCTGGCTTGTGTGTTGTTTGTGCGTGGGAGAAACTAGACGGCAGAGGAACAGGTCGATGGCGGCTTTTCTCCCAGACGGCCCTAAGAAGGGGGAAAAAAAAAAAAAAAAGAGGGGGAGGCAAAAAAAAAGGAACCGGGTTCAAAAGACACACCAAAACGGGGACGGAGGAAAAAGCCAACAAGCAACAGACAAGCAGCAGCGGTCAGTCTACTTACCTGGTAGATGCTGGGGATGGCGGGGATAGAAGATGAGGAGGTCGAGAAAAGAAAAAAAAAGGGAAAAGACGGAGTTTTTTTTTTTTTTTTTTTTTTGGCCTTTTAAAAAAAAAGCTGCCCTTTTTTTTTTTTTTTTAGCTGTTTTTTGCCTCTCAGTTCCGTTTTGGGTCAACAAGGCGAAAGCGGTCTGGCCGGGCAGTTTATATATATATAAAAAATATATAAATATATATATATAAAAGGGGTTGAGAAGAAGAAGAAGAGTAGAAAAGAAGAATATATACTTGACAAGGACGGAGGAAAGAAAGGTCAGAGAAAAGGCGAGAAGGGTGCTGTAGACATACGGCTTCTCTCCCAGAAAAGGCGTGATACATAGATAGCTCGCCTTCGAGCCATCTCCAGCATCACCACGAGCACAGGCATTATTGGAGACCGAGGAGAGTGAAGGGGAGAGGCCAGCTGTCCGTCCTCTCTCTTCTCCACCGGTAAAGCCACTGAAAACCGGGAAGAGGCACTCGTTTTTTTTTTTTTTTTTCGTGTTTCTTTTCTTCTTTCTCCTCTCGCCATCAATTTCTCCAATCCCTGCCTGCGCCTATCTTATAGATATTTTATCTGTATGGAGTATGCTCAAGGGCAAGGCGAGTAGGTGGCAAACGCGGCTTGCATTATCTTCCCCAAGAGGCCACGGACAGAAACGGAGGGAGCGGGAGGGAGACGGAGAGGGCAAGACGTGGAACGAGCTGTCACGGCTTGACCCCTGCGCAGGAGACGGAGAGGCAGAAGAAGGGCTTAAAAAGGCCGGGTTTCCCTCTCTTCCTCTCATCTGACTGACGCCTGTTTGTCCAACCGAGAAGAGAGAGGCAAAAACGGCCTTCTGCTTTTATCCTAGCGGACAGTCGTTGGCAGGAGGGAAAGGGGGAGGAAAAGCCATAGCCATGCAGCAGACGCCAGCTGGTGAGTGACAGGTCATAATGGGAGGCGTGGCCAGCGGCCCTTTTTCATTTCTCTTCTGCCTGGTTGGGTTGCAGGTGCAAACGCAGACAGGTCTCTTTCCTCTGTAGTGCAAGTAAGTATGTGCGATCTCAACGGGCTGTACGATCGATCGAACCGTTCGGAGAATTTCTGGACGATCCGTTGCTTCTTATACGTATTCCTTTTTTCTTTTCTTCTTTGGTGGCTTGCTCTGGCTATCCCTGCTTCTTTTTTTTTTCTATCAAGGTCGTTAGCAAGTTGTTCGTACAAGGTCCTCAGGTTCCGATTGCCGCGAATCATAGATCGAAGGAACGCCAAAATGTGTTCTGAGGGCCCAAGGCCGGCTAGGGGGGGGCTTCGGTGGTCGATTGCCAGTTATAGTAGAATGGGTCATTGGATTCCGGATATAAGAATACTTACAAGGCAGCCCAATGCCCACGTGAAGCCGGCAAGATTGCAAGGATAGGCCTTCAAGGGGTGAAGGAGGAGAGAGGAAAACGACTCCCATTTTAAATGTAGCCTGGGGGTGCATCGTCATCCCTAGATGTTTGTCCAATTGTATGTACAAGAAAGTAAGGAAGATTAGAGAGTAGTGAGTGTTTGGCTTCGGCTATGTAAAGTCGTAGCAGCCAAGTAACTGTGTGCCTAGGCTCTGCTCACGGAGAACTACTACTTGTTCGTCGTCGAACTCGACCGGCCCCTTGATGCAGGAGAGCGTGACCTCGGAGGAGATGCCTTTGACCCCTTCCATGGCTGCAACCTGCCTCTTCACCGCCCGGGATAAGACGCTGAACGGGTTGGTTCTTGACCGCCTAGGCTCGGGACTCAGTTGGACGCTCCTATCCCCTACCAAAGCCGCCTTTGATGCTGGGCGAGACGATATCATCTCTTCAAGTTCCCAGATGCGAATTTCGTCTCCCTTTGTGCTCACTGATACGGCCTTCCCTCGCGAGCTCACCTGCACGCCAGACACAGCCGATGTATGGCCCCAGAGCCGTCGACCGGTCTTGATAGATAAGTTACCGACCGTCGATACAACTAGGTACATCGTCAGTGTATTGTCGGCGTGGGATGCCAGAAGATAAGGGTGGGAATAGGAAAGTGATGTAGGTGGTTGGGTGTAAGATAGCGATGGGGTGGAGGAGGAAACATGGGCAGAGGAGCCTAGTGTCGTCTGCTTGGACCCCTTTATCTGTGGACCTGCAGCCGGTTGCGTCAGTGTGCTGCTGAGATACTGGGAGTCCACGGTCGTCGCAAGTCGAGACGTCAGATCTCCGCCATCTTTACTCCAGTAGAGCTCCTGGATTCCGACGGACCAGCCACAGCCAATGCGTGGGAAGGCATAGCTCACAGATGCAATGGCATGGGTAGACGTGGTCCGGACTGAAAGAGAAAACGGTGACTGTATGTTATTCGCGACAAGCGACGCAATCAGCCGTATGGAATGTCTCCTCTTTGTCTTCTCATTTCTGTCCAGCCCTGGCTGTTGGGAATCATCAGAGAATAGTTGATAAAGGTAAAGGACATTGTCTGCTGATATGGCAAGTAGAAAGTCCTTGTGAGATGCTAGAGCCGTTATGGCTGCCTCTTCCGCCCCCGAGCCTGGGTGCCATAGCTGAAGTTCAAAGGCCGATTCTCCGTCAGGCACCAAATCAAACGAATGCACGGCCATGCCACCACTTCTAAACCCTATTGTAACGTCAAAACAGCTTTGTTCCAGATGGTCTGCAGTCACTGCCATCGCGGTAGGCGCTCCAGGGTCCAGGTAAGGGGTCCCAATGCCCGAACACGGTATAGTTGCAAGACACGTTTTGGTATCTTTTATCGACCACGCTCGAAGTCCATTTTCCATATCCGCCGTAAAAACAATCCCATGCTCCAATTTCACCACCACAGGACTAACCGGGCGCTGGGCTACTTCTACCTCTGTGACTCGACATGATCCTCTTGACCAATTGTGCTGAAGTCGATACTGGCCTTTCCAATTCCTCTCCTCACCCACTTGGGTCAACGGGCCATGACTAAACCAGTTGGACACCTGAGGCGAGTAGTCAAACGAGCCTTTGACAGTGCTACCCTGTCTGACTTGTCGTATCCGTCTAGCTCTCGGCCATACCCAGCGGGAGTAGTATTTGCGCTTCCATAGCTCCGAGTCTCCTGCGAGCGCCGCAAATCTGTGAGACACCCTGTTTTGAGCACCAGTTAGATAATGATCAAGGGAGTGATAGACAACTGATATCGATGTACTTACCTCTGACACGTTATCAAAGCCGGGATGGAGAGGAAACTCAGGACGTGGAGAAGTAGTTCATCACTAAGTGCTGAGAGGCGGTCTGGTTGCCTTGTGCGTTTTAACGGCGGCTCCTCCAGAGAATCTTCGCGTTCGCTACGTTTCGCCATAGCCTAAGAGACTCCGCGGCTGCGCTGGGAGTAGCGATCATCTATGCTCAGGTTCAAGTGTGAATAATACCTAGTCCATCCTCGAAGCCCTTTTTTCAGTCTCGACTTCCGACCTTGATAACAAGTTCCCGATCTTATCTTATCTATGATTACGTTACTAAACCCAGTTTCACGTGACCACGCGTTCGCGCCGACGCGTTGTTGCACAAGAATGCAGTCAAAGACGACGACAGAAATGACATCGACGTCCTGCGTTCAATCAACGCCCACGAGATTGCATTCGAAATATACATGGACTCACTAGCAAGATTGGCAGAAAACCTCTCACAATGTCAACATCACTACAACGAAGCTCTCAAGCTTATGCAAGAGACATCAAAGGAGCATGAGTCCACAAAACAAGAGTTGGAGGCAGTTTCTCAAAGGCTGAAAGAGTATGATAACAGTCAAGCACGGAATAAGGAACAGATCGAAACCCTATCTAAAGAAAACCGTGCTCTTAAGGCCGCCGTTGATGATCTCAAGCAAGAACTCCGGAATAAAGATAGCGCTCATCTACACGACGATGACTCCGCATTTGAGAAGAATCTCCTTGATAAAGCGAAAAAGCATGACCCTGAAGTTATTATATACCACTTTGAGTCTTCCCCAGGGATTGTGGACTATGATCTCTACTCTCGCGTTGCCGGCTTTTATGGCGAGCTTTACGCAGAGAATATCAATTTGATAAAGTCATTTTGTAAACTGCGTCGAAACCACAAGGCTTCCAAAGAGAAGCTAGTTCTCTGGAATCGACTTCTGGAGAAGGACAGTTTCGAAACCACTGTTAATGGTGAGACAGTGACTTTCAAAAGAGTCAGTCCGGAGCACGTGGGGGAATTGATCATCGCCGAGTCTCCAGTCCTCCCTCCCCTCCGGAGTTACATTCCCCAAGATATCGACTATCAGGACAAGACTCCCACTCGTTCACAGGTCAGAGAACATCATTCAGACCTCGCATCTACCCAATCGCAAGACCTAAGGTATGATGAGCGCCGGCTACCTCAAACCATCGAATCACCAGATACCCCAGTAGTCGTGAAAGAAAGACCAGTCCGCAAGCAGCAAGTTCCAAGCCCTACGTATTGTGCTGTGAAGGTGGAAGAGAGTCCTACCGACATCGGTACCGCTGAAAAGCCTTTTCATATTAAGAGTGAGCCAACACCCAGCCCGCCTGGCTTGGTATCTGATATCCGGCATCATGAAGACCATGGAAAACATAACCATGGCCCTGTTTCCAGCCCTACGCTTGACCCGATTGAGTCACCACTCCCTAGACCCAAGTTCACAGTCTTTCCAGACAGACGTACCCCTTCGCCTGAGCTCCAGGATGATCAATTGGACCTTCCTGCGAATAAACAGACGGAACCACCTAGCAAAAAGCGCGGAAGACAAGTCCTGCGACCAGTTGATACCAATGTAACTCCTACGTGCAAGTTGAAAGAATCATCCATACCTCAGTCAAAACGACGAAAGACTGGTTTCTCAAGAGGAGCTCACGCCATTCCAACCGTTGCTGAGGACGGCGAAGCAGAAGAATATTTAACAGGCCGGTCTATAACTGGCAGTGCCAAGAAAAGTACGCCAGCAACAAAAATGCGGCAGACACGTCTCCAAGATCTTTTGGAAACTAGCCATACACCAAGACCAGTTTTGCTTTCGACTCCGCAGACTGCCATAGCTAAGCCTGACAAATTTGTAAGCCCTCAAACACCGAACAATAGGACTGAAGCTGGGGCGACACCTTGTGCTCCACCACCCAACGCTCCACAACAGTCGGAGAGCTACGATATTATTCCTCTTTCAGAGGAAGTGGATGACGATGAGATACGCCCACGATCCTGCTTTCGCCATAGACCAATCAGTGAACTTGGCCTAGAACATTTCAAACTTAACCCAGACAAGAATCAGGGTCTAGATTATGCCTTTGACGAAGTTGTTCGAGATAAGAGCATGAGAAAGCAGCTTCGTGGGTGTCTAAGGCCGGAATGCTGTGGCCCAGTCTACCGCACAATGGCTAAAGATGAGCTTGGCGAAGAGCCTCGTCCATTAAGCACATTGTCACGCGCAGACTATGATCTCTTAAAAGGAGATTTAGGCAGTAACTACGCAAAATTCCTGGAGGGCAAATCCGCGATCGAGATCCGTGATATGTTAATTGAAGCAAAGGCTAGTGCCCTTTCAAATAAGTTCAGCAAACATCGAAATGCGCATGTCCCTGGAGGGTCACCCCCTGGGTATTGGAGAACCGAGATGCCGAACACGCAAGAAATTGAGCTGGACCGGATGATGGCACAGAAGTTGGAGCGGGAAAAGATCCTGGATAGATATAAGGAGGCGTGCAAGGACGACGGCTATTGGAAGTTTGCGGATGAGTAATTATAAATATATCAGCAATCTTTTTCTAGATAGAAGAAACTACTTAACATCCAGAGTGTTCAGACGCTCTTATCTGTGAAGTTACGGGCCCCCATTGTTTATATTGATGTTGATGTTAGATTAAAGTTTGTATGAGTTAACGAGCGACCTCCCTAGTGGACCAAAATCTTGGTCACGTGAAAGACCTTAACATCCCCAATTGATTCGATGCCGAGGCATGTCGCAACTTCATCCAGACTTTTGTTAACAGCGCAACAGCACAAAGTACGAACAAGCATTCACCTCCACCGAACGCTGAGAAGCTGCAGTCTATTCGAAGTTGATCTAATGAAGCGCTTAAGATGAAGACGGTGACGAGTTTTCGAGATCAGATACCGGAGGTTCTCCAGCCTGCGAAGCTGGTAGAGATGTACGAGGAGTTTGTCACCAAGAATGCTAGCTCAGTTGGTCAGGTTGAATCGGCGTTACGCTCTTTAACATATATCATACCTGGTAAACATTCTTTAGCTTGCCTTATCACTGCTGAATCTTGCTCTTCGTACTAATACTTTACTACAGGTCGGTTTAGAGAAGCGGAGCTAGCCTCGGAATCGAGTGCGTTATCCCTTAACTTTGCGGTAGTAAACAAGGCTTCGCATCAATACTGATAGACACCTTGATATAGTTCACTCCGGCGTTCAGCTACTCTCCCTCTACCATGATTCTCTTGTGTCGCGTGTTATAGCTCGCCTCCCACTTTCCCAACCGCGCCCTACCCCTACTCCGCACACTCGATATACCAAATACTGGACCTTCCAATCACCTATATACCACAAAGTTGCTTTGGCGCTTCAGATGGTCAAGTATACAGAACTATTATGGGAAATGGCAGCACGCAGAAAAGGCGAGAAACTTCGATGGCGCGTCATTGTTTTTATAGAAGCAGTGAAGGCTTTCTGTAGGTTAATATTATTGCGCTTAACGAACTCGAGGCCTATTGTCAGCCCGCCACTCCCAGAACGAGAGGTTGATCCAAGGCAATCAGACGGGGATGATAATGGTGATTTTAATGGCATGGAAACACCACCAAGCGAACCATTTGAAGCTATTGATTTAAGCTGGTCAATGCCTCGAACAGGAATGTCGCTACCAAACCTACCGGATGCAAATGATATCTCGGCTTATCTTACCTCTAAAGTTTTAACAGCGGATGATGTTCGGTCTCCACAAACATTGTTGCACCGGGTTTCTGGAGCAGGTCAGCTGGCAGAGGTCTTATATATTCTCCGGCCATTGATTTATGTGATCGCACTCCAGAGATACAGAGCGAAGAAGAAGAGCTGGACTCCTTGGCTTATTGGTTTTGGGCTGGAATTTACCTGCCGTCAGCTTGCCAAAAAAGAATTCCGTGATAGGGTAGCAGGAGGCCTTCGTGGCTTATCCAAATTGGAGAGGGAAGAACTCAGTAAGAGAGGCTGGAGCATGGGATGGTGGATTATGAGAGGTGCTTTCTACGAAAACGTTACGAAGTACGTATCTACCTACTATTATTGTGAGCGGACTGAGAAAACTAACACCTATGAAAGATCTTGGATAAAATCCATTACAAACACCTTACGCGATAAGCCCCTACTTGGCCTTGTGGGGAGTGTTGTTGAAGACTATGAGTATCTTTGGGACAACTACTATTTCTCCACGGCTACAATGTAAGAGCCGATACAGTACATCTAATTCCCATTCTTATTTGTCTTTGAACAGTCCTCTCGTTTCGATAATGAGCCAACTGGAGTAGCAAATGAGGCGCGGTTTTTCTTTTTCTTCTTTCATACGGAGCTCTAGGTTTTTGGGTGAGATACTTAGAATATTTTTATTACTGTTTATTTCACTTCTTGTCTAAACATTTTAATTTCCTTTGTTATGTCTCAAATGACATGTATATTCTATAACCCCCCCCCCCCCCCCTTGAACGGTGGTATCCGCTTCATCAGCTAAAATATTTCCTCTTGTTTATTTCCATACCAATCCCGCAATTCATTCACTGGGCCTTCAGTCTCTGATTTGGATGTGAAGTACTGAGTTACCAGCATTGTACTATCGTCTTCTTCAGCAGGCCAGTCAACCTTGAGCCCCGATTTTACCTCCAGGAGCTCCTTCGATGTACCCCAGCT
Source organism: Trichophyton mentagrophytes (assembly GCA_003664465.1). NCBI lineage: Eukaryota > Fungi > Ascomycota > Eurotiomycetes > Onygenales > Arthrodermataceae > Trichophyton > Trichophyton mentagrophytes. The sequence continues at coordinate 11,969 of QQSR01000287.1, read as the reverse complement.
AAATCGACATTCAGTTCCCCAGCCAAACAACTGGTTCATGTCCTTTTTAAGCCATCCAACACACTTTCCATCAGATGGATATCCACTACCCCAAGTTAATATTTCCTCCGCGGTAGTTGTCTTGTCTTCTCCTGTTGCTAGGGTCTTTTGCTTTTCCCTTTGATTCAGCCAACTTTCGTAGCATGCCTCCAGAGCAGCATCTCTTGTGACTTTGGCACATACACTCGCTGCACTGACACAAGGATATAATGAATCAGCCTTTTTAGCCACAGTGATCTTCAAGCCTGGAAAGACTCGTAACAACCGGGCTTGGTGTGTTTCCGGCTTTCCGATAGTGTCAACATAAACCTCCTTAACGTCTATGCGCTGAGTTTCGACCACACCACGTATTATTTCAATGGTCGCATCCAATGCCTGAGAATTGAGGTTATAAACAGCTGCCATAGAAGGTCGTAGCATCCCCGAGGATATATCTCGGGCGGACATAACTTTGACTGCCCATCCGCACGAGTCGTGTAATGGATGGCCTTTTGTACATAAAGAACGCATGAGATTTGACCGGACTTCGGGGGTCAACACTTTACTGTCATCAAAATGGTGTTCGTCTGCAAGTAGTGATTTATGAAGATGTATGGGGAGATAAAATGCGCTGTAGACCATCGGACCCAAAACTGGCCCTCTGCCCGCTTCGTCGATTCCAAGTACACATGGCGTAGGTTCTGCTTTCTTCTCTTCGGTGGATAATTTCACTGATGGTATAATATTGGCTGGGCAGGTGGAATAATGGGAGTAAGATTCCCCTGCTAACAACCTCGAATGGTCAACTGACGGGGGGACATATATGCCTTTAGAGCTGATTGTCTCGGGAACTGGCTCGTCCAGCAATTCATTCTGAGAGTCTTCCATCGAGTTAAGGTAGGTAATCCTGTAGTCTCAAGGCCAATTTTCCCTCTGTCTCCCTGCTCGGGTATTATTAGAGGAGATTTTACAGGTGAGTTCGAGAAGCTGAAACTCCAAGGTTGTTGTTGATTTCGAAGATAAGATTGATAACTCGGCAGTTAACCAAAGCGCGGTTGTTTTGGCGCGTCTTTGGGTTTAGCGCCGCATCCTTCCGTGTGTTAAGAACTACCGCGAGTTGGCAAGTAATTCATCAAGACCGCATAGCTTGGTGACAGCTACTCACAGGAGGGACGTCGAATCGCAGACATAGGTGGTCACTACAAGGACAGCCGCTATTTTGGTTGATGATATTATATACCTTAGTTACCTGGCTGGACCACCTCGCTCGTCAACTGGGTTTCATCAGCCTGTCTGGATCGTATACACACACACACACACACACACACACACATAGCAGCTGTGATAATGGCGGCGCGCAGACCCCCCGTCAAGAGCCGCGAGTTTGATTATTCGAATGTTGGGAAAGCTGGAAGGTAGTTTGACAAATACCTATTTTGTTCGGCATTATAACTGACGCGCATTGCATCTTTAAGACGAACTGGAATCACATTAAAGGAAGGCAAACGCGATGAACATGGCATGGAAGAGCTCGAAGGAATGTTCTCCTCCCCCGAGAAGTCCCCCGTGAGAACAAACGGGTTCGCCAATGACGGCCTGGTGAATTCAGAAGAAATGGAAACTGGAGGAAGTGAGTGACTGTGTCTGCTCCCATCAAGCCGTTTTTATACCAATGGGCGTTCAGTGTGTAGCCTTCTCTACAACAATAGCTTACGGGACATATAACTACCAGGCAGTAGTATTCCAGATCCATCAGATGTACTGTCCGCCAGACGGGGCGGCCGAAATGCGTACATCCCTCCGCCGCGATCGCGCTCTCCGATGAAATCCCTCATGAGCGGATCTCCGCGACGAACCCCCGGGTTGCGCTCTTCTCCTTTACCGCAGAGCGAGTTCTCAAGTCCTACATCTACACACGTGGCTGCAAAACGAACAATCAACCTAACTCACCCGCTTCCTCAAGCTTCAAAATCTCCTTTGAAGCAAGCTCGAACTCAGTCACACCCCGACTCAGAAGAGGAAGAAGAAGAGGAACAGAATAAAGATGAAGACGAAAAAGAGGAAGAGGAAGAGGATAAAGATGAAGAGGCGAGTGCAGGTGAACATGTGGGCGAAGAAGGGGGCGCAGAAGAGGGCGCAGAACAAGAGGAGAGTGAAGTCGAAGACGGGGGATCTGGATCTGTAGCGGGCGATGCTGCAGACTTTTCTGACGATGCCGGCTATTTAATCGAGGGCGAGGCGGAGGATAATGGGTTTGTTGAAGGCCCTGGTGACTACCATGAAGCCGCCGACCATGGCGACGTAGATGCGGAGTCATCTGAAGCAGAAGAGGAGCAAGCTGGGAAGTCTCCAGTACCAGTATTGAATACTGCAAGTAAGGGCAAGAAACGCAAAGAATCGGAAAAGAATCTTGAGGAGAAGGGTGACGATAAGCCCAAAGCAAATCACTCTGGTAAGGGGCGTGGAAGAAAGCCGAAAAGCCGGCAGGAAGACCATGATCAGGAACCCAACATCGAAGACGAGAACCCACGACCGGCAAAGAAGGCAAAAAAGACTGCTAAATCTACCAATCTTCAAATGACTGTCGACCAGGAGAAAGAATTGCAAAACGTTGTGGAAAATATCACTAAAAATGATGGACCACTTAATAAGAAACGCAGCTTATACATTCTACGACGGGAGACTCCATCGGATGACACTGTTCGGCATACACGCTCTGGCAGAATATCCGTCCGACCGTTGGCATATTGGCGCAATGAGAAGTGCGTTTACGGAACCGGTGAGGCAGAAGTTGGCCAGAGGTTCCCTCTCTCTACGATTAAAGAGATCATTAGGACAGAGGACCCTGCTATCGACCAGTCGGGGAGGAAGCGAGGTTCAAAGAAGAAATCAAAGAGTAAAAAGAAGGGAGGGAGTGAATCCGATGATGAGCCGGATGAGAATGCTGAGCCCTGGGAGACACAGGAGGGCGTTTTTTACGGCCCTGTAAAGATATGGGACCCAGAAAAACAGGCCGGAACCCAAGAGGAAGAAATGATGGGTAAGATATACTACCTATTTCTATGTTATTCTGGCAAAAATTAACCAACTTCCGACTAGATGTTGCTTATGCTCCCTCAGCGATCGAGACACATGAAGTCAAGGATTCTACCTTCCGTTTTGCAAAGATCCTCAGTACACCATTTCTCGGATCTGGGTTTGTGGAAATGCCTCCAAATGCGATCAAGAAGCAGAAAAACTCAAAACGAATGCATATGGTTTTCTTCGTTTACTACGGCAGAATCCGGGTCGATATCGCAGGCTTGCAATTCAGCGCTGGCAAGGGGTGTGTCTTCCAGGTACCTAGAGGTGAGTTAATATTCAAGTCCGTGTAAGTAATTGTAAATAACAGCTAACCAAATAAACCATTTCAGGGAACAACTACAGCTTTGCAAATGAATATAAAAAACCAGCAGCTATATTTTTTACGCAAGGTTGCATACCCCTGGATGCGGATGGGAACGTTGACACCGGCGTTGCCGCCCCGCCTGTGCCAGAGGCTCCTTCAACTCAAACAATTAACAATGCTACTGAGAAAGGAGGTAAAAAGCGAGGTCGTCCCAAGCAGGGTGCCAAAGGAGGGTGATGACGGTTTACGTACCTTTTCTGATTTCCCACAGTATACGCTACCGCGTACGACTTTTTATACAATATACTCTAGGCATAAGCGATTCTGTACAATGGACCTGTACCCTCTAAATAAATCCAACGGATACCATCGAGGCACTACGTAAACACTATGTAAAACCGGTAGATGATTTGTTGAGAGACACTCATCTATTATTATGTTGGTTGTAACCATTGTCATTCAAAATATACGTACGAACCGCTTGGTCCTGCCCGTAGTAATCTCTTGCTCTATTTAATACCCACGGATTATACGTACTAAATAGTAGAAGGTATGTAGATATCTATCACCTGGCTAGACCAAACTATCAAGGAAAACTCGTGTTTAGATCTCTTCCATGTCCTCGTCCAAATCCAATCCCAGTGGCGGATAGTCGCCAACCTCAACTTTCTCTGGTTTGACAAAAACACCGCAGTTGTTTGGGCAGGTGAAATATCTCTCCCCGTTCACGCTACCATCATTCTTACCAGTAGGCTCGTCAAGTTCGATACCTACCCATATCGGTGCCAAATCATCGGGTATTTCCCCTGAATAAGCTTTGCTAAGGGGCGATGGAATGGCAGGGACAGGACCAACAAATCTGATAGTCCCCCTACGGATATGCGGGGGGCTTGACGGGAGTATTATCGCCCGCTCAGACACTTTAATTCCTGTTTATGAAACACATACTGGTGAGAGACTTGAAAAGTATTAAGCAGGGACAGGAGGTACCTTTGGCTTTAATTTCATTGACATCCTTCTGAACCTGTTGCCTCGCCTTGTCTTCTGGAGATGCAGCATTTGGATCAAAACGTCCAAGTTTTTGAGCTTTCTTCCATGCAAGAACACTATTTGGTAGTGTCTCATAAGTCGAATCCGAGAGTTCAAACTTCTCAGTCGTCGAGACGTCAGAGTAGTTCGGACGTGCAGCCACGGGGCGCTGGTCATGGATCTGATAAACTGTTAGAACACTCTGTCTAGGGTAAATTTGCGTGATACAAGCAATCACAACAGAAGAGAAACAAAAAGGGGGGAATATATGGATATAGCCAGAGACCAGCAAAATAGAATTCAACGGGTGGTTGTTATATGTACCTCGATTTCACAGCCCTTTGTAATTCCCCACTGGCCAATAGTTTTCTCTTCACCATCCATCCATTGGTGTTCGCGTCCCGGGTATTTTAACATTAACCGCTGGCTGCCTGGAGGAATCCCCGTCATAGTTTCGAGCTTTATTTTGAGCTGTGTGACTGTCCATGATGGAGTTACTCGACGCTCGGTTGCAAAAGATGGTTTCTCAACCGGATTGTCAGAGGCAACTGATACCTGCACTGACACGTCGGCCGGGCTAACAAGAGGATCCATCTTGACTATAAATTACCGGAAAGAATCGAGTAGTTGGGTGGATGACAGTTTGCCTTCTGGAGTCCTTGAAGTAACTTGGATGAATGCGAAGTACTATCAAATAACAAATCACCCCTCAGTTCTTAACGCGGAATAAGCGCAAGGTAACTGACGAGTTAACGAACAGTCACCTCTTTAACTAGTTAACTAGTTAACTAAGTTAGCCGCAGCCGCGCGGATGGAGAACTATCAACCATAGCAATCTACTTTGCCTTTAACCGTTGTCCAAAATCAATCAACGGTCCTTTTTTAGCAAATATATTTTTCTCTGCATATGGGAGGGACCAAGATCTATGAAAGTAAATGCAATGGCCAGCAATAGCGAATCCTACGAAGAAGAACATGTCCACAAGGTCTACCAGGAAATTGCACCACATTTTTCATCAACCCGATATAAAGTATGTTCGCTAAATTTCTCGATATTAAAATAAATATACCTAACAGAGTGTCAGCCGTGGCCAATTGTCGAGCGGTTCTTGAAAGATATTCCCAGCGGCTCTATCGGCCTAGATGTCGGATGTGGCAATGGGAAATATTTGAAAGTGAATTCCAATATATTTATCGTAGCCTCAGACAGGTGAGAGCTTTAAATTGTGCCTCCTCTTGTCCTACTTTGAACTGATATTTCAGCGTAGATCTGAGGCTTTGACTAAATTCGCAAGACAACATCAGCCACACTCAGCGATCATAGCAGACACTCTGAGTCTACCTCATCCCGATGGTTGCTTTGATTTTGCAATTTCAATCGCGGTGATACACCATCTATCCCTTCCAGAGCGCAGGATAAGGGCAATAGCTGCCATTTTAAATACCCTAAAACCGCCAGCCCTAGAAGATCCAAATGGTGGGAAAGTGCTTATCTACGTCTGGGCCTTGGAGCAAAAGGATAGCCGGCGTGGCTGGGATGCAGATCATGAACAGGATGTTATGGTACCCTGGGTTTTGAAAACCAATGAGGGAAAAGCAAAGAATACAAAAGCTAGAGGCACGAACAAGGCTGAATCGCTTGAAATCTCTGCGGGTGAAGTTGGCAAGACAACAGAGCCAGAGAAGAAGCCAGAACCGACTACCTACCTCAGATATTATCACCTTTACCGAGAAGGGGAATTGGAAAGTAATATTACTGCTGCTGGAGGAAGAGTTTTGGAGTCTGGATACGAGAAAGATAATTGGTGGGCGATTGCATGCCCATTGCCACGGACATAAAGTTGTCACTGGGCGGTTGGACGGAAGTATGGTATTGAGATGAGTCCACTTACTATTATATCTACGAATCGAGTTCGCCGTATATATATACAAGAGTAGATATAACATTGAAGTTCAGGAAGGCTGGTATTTTCATTGCTGGTTACATTTCTCCGCTATTATTTAAACCCCCAAGACAGGAAACAAGTAGGAGAGGGAGCCTGTATAATGATACGTTGACTGCTTGGGGAAACACGGGCTACTTTACCTGGGACCTGTAAAGAATTTCTTTTCACGGTTACCACAAGGTGGATTCTCTCCACGCGTAGGGAGAGAATTTAACCCTCTCTCCTGTGATTGCTTGGGTTCACAAATAATCTCGCTCTCTCTTATCTCGCTGGGGAGTAAAAAGCCTGCCTTCATTGTTGGATTAAAGGTACTAGACAGAGGAACTTCCCCTCTTATTTGCCCTTCCTTGACTGGAGTAACGTAATTTTGAAAAACGACAGCCTTGACGTTCTCATCCGTGGGTCTTCCGAGACATAGAACCGATCCTGAAAATTTGCCGACAGATTGATTATCTTTACCTACTGTTCTCCATAGCAAAGAGGCGGTAATGGCAGAAGATTCCCACATATACTCAGCTCCTTCGATCATTGCTTGTTTTGTTGAATTCGTGTCTATTTGCCCTTCCACTTGTCGTTCCTTGTTTATCCAAACATCAAATGTGGTAGCAAAAACGGGCTTTCCTTCGAGGGCATCAATGTAGTCTGCCCATCCGGTGACCATTCCAACACCCGCTGGGCTAGTGATGCGTGGAAGGTTAGAGTCCGTAAACAAAGACAAATCATGGGTGTATCCTGCTGGATAAGGGTAAAGTGGGCTTGGATTATCATATGTAGTTGTAATGGTTCCAATCTAGAAATCTCGGCATTAGGGTTAACGTAATGTGCAAGCAGTATAGATAGCACTGTGGCCTTACCTTGGTGGCTTCGCCTGAAAGAAATACAGCCTTCCCAAGGGCCGAAGATCCAAGAACACCCCGTTGACGGCACTCCACCTCACCAGGTAACATAATAAGAGGCTTATTCGGCAGGAATCTTTGCAACCGCTGCTTTGCTCGGATCATCCAACTGGCAGCCCTTGGGAAGCGAGGTACCGACTGGGGTAGCTTGACGAAGCCATGGGTAACAGTTGTAATTGCTTCTTCACCGCCCACAAGCCGTATTTTTAAGCCAAGGCATATCTGAGAAGTAAAAGAATTTGGTGCAGGTGCAATACCATGACCAGATGGTAATGGTATTGTTTCTCTGCATGGCGTTATGTCCACGATGTCAAAACGGGGTACTAAACCGCCTACATGATCTGGGTTTCCGTTGCTCCAGGCACTTTGCATTTCCGCCATATTTCTAAAGAGAAATACGGCATATCCGGATACAAAAATTCTGATCCCTATACAGTTGGGGTAAAATCGTTGGATTTCCGCAATATCCATGGCAGTCAACATTCGACGCGGGTATATGAACCGTGAAATGTGGATATCTCTGGAGAGCATATACCTCAATGGATGAGGCGCATATACTCCGCGCTCAATGTGAATCTCCCTCCCGGCAGCATGGGTATAATCAATAATGTTTTCAGATGCCTCTACCAGCCAGAATATCTTCCCTGACATTTCCTGGTATATTGAGACGACTTTACTGACAGACAACGCAGGATGATAGGTGCGAACTAGTTTCTCGTTATCTGCAGCTACCGCGTCCTCAAGTACGGCTCTTGCAGCTGCAACTTTCGGGCTACCCCATTCTGTTGATTTTGTTTCTGTTGGAAGAATGGATCAACAGGTGTATTGTGATGTGATAAAATAAAACACTTTGCCACACATACTTTCGACACATGAGATAAAAGAGCAGCTCCAGTTGCCATCGACTGGAGTCATTGCAGACGGCCTATTGGCTGGTAGGTCCTGCAGACTTTCTGGAATGTCAGGGTATCGCCGAAATGGGTCTGCAACACCGGGGTTTAGGCGTCTTCTTTTGTGGCCCGCCATTGTAAATCCTGGTATCATTTGAAGGAGAATTCACCGTGTTGTGTACCAAGTTTTTCAAGACTATCTAGTAAACAATGGAGCGGTCTGAAGCAAAAGTTGTGATGAGGAGACGTTGGATATCGAATGCTGGCGGTTAGATGTTAGATTGCTGTTTACAAAAGGGGCAACCGCAACAGCTTCGGCAGCCTTTAGGTAGAGCGGTCGAAGTGGGGTCACATGATGCTACCAAGCCATTGAAAGCGAATGCCAGTGCACGTGATAACTATAGAGCCATCCAATTAGTGGGTTATATAAGCAGAAAAAAGGACCAATCAACGACGCGCTTTTCATAAGAGACGAAGACGCAGAACGACCGCAGGTCACCAAACAAAAACATCGACAGAGACATGATACCACAGACAGTCATAAATAATTAGAACTACACGTTCCTGAAAGAAGAGACATTAATCCAACAAAGCCCCGGAAGTCGAGTACCAGCAAACAAAAAAAAAAAAAGGAGAGAAAAGTATATCCAGGATGCAAACCGTCCGCCCAGACCCGCTATGCAGTCAGTCATCAATCGTTCGTATTGGTTACGTCTAATGAGCAACTCGCTCGATTTTATATTCTCCTCTCATGCGGCCTGGGGTTCGTTCGATATGCCTCCAGTGTGGAAGGGCTCGGCGGAGATCGAGGAGGTGATGTCGTGTGGTGCATTCCAGCAGATGGGTGTGTTGTTGCGTATGCCGGAATGCCTGCTGTGAGCTCGGCAACGGAGGGAAGCTGAGTGACTTGCGGGGGGTAGTTTGGGCGGCCTGAACCTATCATTGGCTGGCTGGCCCTTCGGGCTCTCTGGGGTGGTGATGAGGCGACGTTGGAGAATGTGAAAGGAGTGACTCCTGCTCGTTGAGCCATACCGCGCTCACCGATCTGCCAGTGCATGGCTTCGGCTGCTCGCCATGGGATAGCCATCTCCTCGGCGATTTTAGCCCACATGTCTGCTTTGAATCTATGCCCAGTCAGTACGTTGTGATGGCCGAAAAGAGGCGGGGGAAAGGGAGAAGACCTACCGTTCATACAAGCGGGCCAGTTTGTTCTTTTTATCCTCATCCCATTCACTCCTCCTCTCGAGGTAGTTCTGGTAATGGAGGCGGCAACTGATAGGGCTCCTGTTTGGGAGTCTCTTGCTGATGTCCTCCCACTTCATGCCTTTACCTCGGAGTATGGTAATTAGAGCATCTTCGTCGGCCGACCACTTCGACTGTTTCTTGATGCGGTCCTTGCCGGTGGGAGAACTCTTGCCACGCTTCGATGGCACTATCGACTGTTGCTGCTGCTGCTGCTGCTGCATGGAAATTTGGTCCTGTGGAGCTGGCTGGTATGACCACTCCTCGACTGACGAGTTTGGGATGCCCATTTCGATGACTGGTGACTGGAATCCTTCGCTGTGCGCTTTTCTGATTGAAGTGTGGATGTTTGCTGATGTTCTTGAATCCTGGAGCCTTATTGTATTCTTCTCCTCATCCTCTGGAGATCCCAAAAGCTTTGAAATATCCACCTTGCCTGTGACAATATATGGAACAATGCGCAAAACCATAATAGGTCTCGCCGCAGCTGTGGGCAGGCTTGAATGTCAGCGCAAGGTTCAGATATGAAAATGGAAAATGTTCAAGATCCTTGGTGAGGATGAAGCTTCTGATGGCAAAGGAAGATGGTTTATGGGACAATCCAACGCGCCAGACGTGGGAGAATGGTGATTATTTATCCGCCTCGAAGCTCCGCTTGAGCTCTTCACCGACGATTTCAAAGCGTACAGGTGCCAAAAAGGGAAGTAAGAGAAACCTGGCGCGGCCGTCATGCCTGGTTGCATATAGGGGTAGTGGTGACTGGGATGATGGGGTGAGGTTCGGCCTCTTTCCTTTTGCTATGGTCCCACACCCGTCTTTTGTCCCGCTCATCGCGAATGATTGCACGTGTGTATTGTGCAACTCTGGACGAGAAGAAAGTGAAAGGGGAAGGGTTATAGCGAAGGGGGAATTAAGAAGATTGGAAGGGACAACGCGGAGGAAAGAAAAGAATTAATGGGTTGGTGGAGGTTGGTAGAAGAAAATTGAGACCTACCGCTTTCTATGCAACGTCCGTAACTCCCTCGAGGAGTTCCAAGGATCAACCCGGGAGGTTATCGGGACTCGATGTATTCTCCCCGGATTCAGTAGCACACGGTGGTCTATGGCTCAATCTGAATACCTGTTCGAGTGCTGATTTTCGGGCAGATGTAACTGCAGGTATTGAGAAACGGTACTGCGTCGTCGAGGCGGTGGGGATGTCGGAATATGCAATTTTCCCAAAGCTGAACTGTGAAAGAAAAAGGGGGTTTTTTTGAGGCGTGAAAATGAAGAACGTATCTCCACGACAGAAATATGAAGTTTGATGCAAAGATAACGGTTTTAGCAAGATGCGGCTGCAGTCGTGTACAGGGTAACCCGTACCAACGAGCAGAGTACGAACAGTCGGTCAAGTATGTTGAGAATTTCCTCCAGCTTTGCAAAAAAAAAAAAAAAAAAAAAGGGCCGCGACCTAGAGGACAGCCAATATTGATGTACAGAGAGGGGGGGGAAATGAGGGAGAGCAGTCCTCAAGGATTTTGCTTTCTTTCTTTTCCCTCTCGTCGTTTCTCTCCTGACCTGTTCGTCGGATGTGATTTCACAGTGTTGGAGAAAAGCGGCAGATACCCTGGAAACCCCAATAGGAGCTTTAGGCTGAAGAATGACCGTGCTTTTTGGAGCCGGGCCTACCAAGCCAATGAGGGGGGAAGGAACCGAGAACTGCAAGCAGCAAGGGGCGGTGATCAAGCCGTGACCAATTATTGGATATCTAGCTCTTTGCCCAACCAAGCCTGAGACAGCGAGCAAACAGCATATCCCGACTTCTCTGGTCGACAGTGGGAAATAGCAACGAAGTCCAGACGATAAGCACGATAAAACAAGGCCAGAGGCGAAAGTGCCTGTACTTTGGAGGGTATCCTCTTTGTTGGGGGAAGGAGGAAGAAGCGGAAGTCAGAGCTGAGCTGTGAACTATGGGTCCGGTCTTAAAAGCAGCTGAAAAAAAAGGGGGAGGGAGGGGGGGAGAGAAGGATGGAGATTGATGAGCGACTGGAGATGTGATTGAAGTTGCAGTGCGCAGTTGAACCAACGCCACGAGGGTTATGTATGTCTTCTGCTACCCTCTCGGGTATACTTATGGACTGACGGGTGCGTATGTGGCGTGCAGAAAGGACGAAACCGGGCGGGTGGAATGGAGGTTGAAAAACAAGGGGGAGGTGATGCTTCTGTTATATCTCTATTTTTAATGTGTTTCTTTTTGTAAACACTTCCCAAAAGCCTCTCCCATCTCGACTCCATCCATCTGCCTCCGGCTCTCGACCAACCTCCGTTGTATATCTTGGTGTCTCCTCTTTAGCCGCCTGTCACGCTCGCTTTTCTTTTTCTTCTTTCTTTTTCACCTCTCGTTCTTTTTTTTTTTTTTTTTTTTTTTTTTTTTTTTTTTTTTTTTTATTTTTTTTTTTTTTTTTTTTTTTTTTTTTTGTTTTTTTCCCCCTCCTTTCCCCTGTTTTTATTTCGGGGTTTTTTTTTGGTTAAAATGGCGCGTTTTAATTCCTAATTTTTTTTTTTTTTTTTTTTTTTTTTT
>QQSR01000286.1:0-22466 GCA_003664465.1 Trichophyton mentagrophytes | reverse complement strand
AGAGCGCTTCCCCCCACGCAGTGCCAATAATTTTTTTTCTTTTCTAAATGCGCCCCCCGTCACCCCCACCCCCCCCTGAAGCCCAGGGGGGGAAGAAGCGCACGAGAGAAAGTAGGAGGGACGGTCAGAGGGGCGGGAGGAAAAAAATACCACCCCCAACAACGGGTAAGAATGAAAAAACACATCCCCCCCCCCCCCCCCCCCCCCCCCCCTTCCCACTCTTGCAACAAGCGCGAATCCAACGCCTATGTTTCAATAATTGGGCCGGTATTCTAACTAATGTCCTGCAGGCAACTCGGGTTCTGATGCACAACTGCATCCTCTCTCCCCTGATGAGCCTGACATGGCGATATCCTCTTTCAGTTCATTCCACACTGGTAATACCCCCGTCAATGCGTCTACTCCGTCCTTGCAAACACAGCAACAGCCCCAGCCATCAAATCTGTCAAGCCAGCCACAGACCCACCCAATAGGCAGACAGCCGGTAGCCCATGCTCCTCCAGATTTCATTCGTCGGCAGCAAGAGCAGGATTCCGGGTTTGCCTCCTTGAATATGCAGCCTATTGGAGACAATGGTGCATTGAACAATGAGGTCAATAACACGAGCTCTGCGGAAGTCCAAGACGGATTGTTTGCTAAGGCGCTTAGCCCTCGGTCCCCTGATATTCCCAAAAGCCCTTTCTCATTCTCTACGGAGGAGACACTGCCGTACGCTAAACAGCTGAACGCTTGAGAATTCTTGCAGTGTAATGTGTCTTATATGCTCTTTCCACCTCACTTACCCGTACTTGCTTGCACAATTTCCTGGCTATTCTGCCCACCCCTTTTAAATATATATACCTACCACTTGGAAGGCAAAACGATACTACGATTATGATACAAGAAAGCTACGTTATTATTACCAGAAAACTTTGGCTCACAATAATTATTTTGTGTTATTTATAAGACATTATGATGACCTTCATAGTATCTGCAGTAATTCTACTTTATGCATTTCCTTATACAAGCCTAGAAGACACCAAGAGAGAAAGGAACTAAATCATTGTTTTTTCTTGTTAGTAGCAGAACTGCTACTTTGCTTCGCAGCTTTGGGGGATGTGTCTTTGTCAGCCCTGTCTTTCTCAGCGCTTTCTTCCTCTTTCTTCCTGATCAATTCTGCTTCTTGTTGGGATTTCCTATCGGCATACCATTGGCCTGCCTGGAGCACCAAAACACCAATCAAAACCAATGCCAAAATGGTGTTGCTTGCTGCGAGGACTTTCATGCTATCCTCTCGACCGAGTACTTGCTGAACACTACCAACATCATCTTCGCTCTCACCTGAAGCTGCTGCTGCTGCTGCTGCAGCGGCAGCGTCCGCAGCAGCTGACGCTCCGTAGTCACCCTCTGTAACAATGCGGAGTCCCTTGACTATGTTGGCAATGTAGACAGTAATACCACACATGTAAAGAACCAAACTGGCGCCATCAAAGAGCATGTTGGATTCGGTTGGTTTGTAAAGCTTCATCATCAAACCGAGAAGTCCAACTGCAATAACAATGTGAAGAATGCGTGGGATTAATGGCGGAGAGCTATGGAGGAAGCGCAAATGAGCCTCGAGATAGTCGTAGTGGGATGGTGGGGTTGGCGCGGTGGACCATAGCAACGGATAGTCGTAGGGGAAGAGGGAGAAGATTATCCCAAGAAAAAAACAGGTCGCTACATAGTCAGGCAAGGAGTTAACGATTGATCAGCACAATCCTTTCTTTGGACGTCAGGGCTGAGTTTATGGCCGAAACTTACGGCAAACGATAAGGAACGCGGCGAAGGAACCGCTGAGAGCCATGGTCGCGGAGAATGGTTCTTAATCAAAAATATGCCGATTGATAAGAAGATACACCCTGCTGGCGAAATAATCTTCGACAGTTGATTCAATCTGTCTAGTGAAGTCATCTCAAGTTAGCTGCTGTGGTCCTTATTCGCGCAAATGTCACTGATTGACTACTTCCATAGTAAATGAATGGGCGAACACGATTGTCTATCAAAAGAGCCACTGCTTACCACAGGAGAACGGGTTCAGCACCTACCCTAGAGTCCAGATTGCAAATCGACGTGCCTTCAAGTGCTCGAGAAGAAGAAGAAAAGAAAAATCCTTCCGGAAAACACGAAGGCGATGTTGTTCTCTTCTTCCCCTTAGCCTCCTCTCTTAAAAGGCTTGGAATCGGGCTGCTTTTACCCCAGGATTATGTAATTAAAGAAATGTCTCTTCCTATTGGCAGGGAAATGCGGAGATCTGGCCAATGGCGGAGATACGGGCGAATAATTATCCGCATGCTTTCTGGCGGGAGCCTTCCAATACCTCCATCTAAGTTATAGGTTCCATCCAACCTCAAACAGGTAATGCTGACCTCCCGTCTTCAACTCGAGACTTCGAAGGTGGGTTAATATGATTCATTGGGAGTCACAAACGCATTTGATGGGCATTAATAGTCCAATTTGCTATACATGACATGGGGATAGAATCTCAACTCTAGGCGACAATCGTATGCCGCACTTGTACACGCCGGAACTCGTGAATTGCATCTTCGGTTTTCAGCGGCCCTATTGGCTCCGGCCGTGGAGGGTATATGTCAAAAGGCTTGGAAGATGTGTTCCAGGCCGGCTTTTCCAGATCCATTACGCGTTCATACCATAGCTTACAATTGGGTCCCTGGCTGTGACGAGAATATGAAGTCAGACCTGATCAAATAGAGGGGAAGAAATCAAACGGGTGAATGGTTATCCTTACCACTGAATTTCATATCCTGTTGCGCTCTCTTGGCTTTCCAGCTGGCAACCCGGACACCTCAATCCAGATGGAGGTGGCATCCAAAAGACCATACTCATGGTCACGCTCCTACCAGGTAAAAAGACCGACTCCCACGGTGCTTTGAAATCTATCTGGCGCTTCGAATTGGATTCCTTCATAACATATTCCATATTCTTCACCTTCTTCCATCCGGGAACATGGCGGAATCGAGCTTCCAATACCGCCTGCAAAGCCTCGAAGGAGTTGATGAACTCGACGTGGAAAGGCGTCACTCTTCCATGTGCATCTTCCAGCTCCACGGGGCGCTGCCGTTCTATTTGTGGTGGTAAAGGAGGCGCTTGGTAGTCAACATGTGACTGGGATTGGGACTTTTGTAAATCAAGTGCCATCCTATACACCTTCATGTTCATGTCGAAGGCTTCCATCATGACCGATCGCACATCCCGTATGTTTGGCTGTGTGTCCGAGACTTCCAGAATATTCAGTATTCTGCTTAGCGTGTCTGCTTGTGTCCCGAGCATGCTGTGAGTCTGGCCTATACGATTTTGCGTTTCCTTCATAAGCAAGGCTGACTGTTCCAATGTAGCCTGGCTATAATCCTTGATAGTGCTCGTTTGTAGAGCTGCTGTGGATCTACAGTCTCACGTTAACATTGAAAAAGGAAATAACACCTAATTGTGCTGGATACACTCACGATTGCATCGTTATTAAGAGGGTATTTATGGTTGTCGTGTGACCAAGTATCTGGGTCCGCAGGTTATCGACCTCGGATTTCATTAACAATGCCCACTCGACTTTGTGAAAACGAGTCTTGAACCTAGAAGCTGTGTGTTCCTTTCCAAGTGATGCCTTGAATTTGGCATGTTGTAAAAGGAATGTTTCAATGGTTTGTTGACACTGGTCTGCAGCTTCTTGTAGAGCTAGCTTTTGATATTTTTGAGATTCATCAAACTCCAGGCAACGTATCTCCTCTAATCCGCATAATAGGCCGTTCAGATCTGCCACAAACCGCTGATATGTTGAACTTGCCCCTGTGCCTTCACGGAACGCTAGATATACTGATTTAGCTACCTTGGTACAAGCAATAAAGTCACCGACTGAAAAGCCAAAGCCCGCCGCCATGGTGGACAAAAAAACATCCTTGGCACTTAAAGATATTCACAGCATTGTTGCAACGATGGGGAGCTCTGGACGACTTAAATAAGAGCTCTGACTTAAACCACCAAACCCCGCTGCAGTAGCGGCCAGCCGACACTCTTTGCTAGCGTTTCCCGATTGGCTGGACTAACATCAGCTTCCTTGCAGTTGCATGAAGGATCACAACATCACACTTGTGAGAGAGGGAACGAGGAAAGGTTCAGCACAGCCTGAGGATCAGTTAACTAGCCAAACCTTACTCATTTACGGAGTACGGAGTACGGGGTTAACTAATAATATGATCGATCAGCAATCTGATCTACTTGAGCTCAAGCTCCAACTTATCACGAGCTGACCGATTCTCCCTACAGGAACTCTATATATGAGTGTATGCTTTCGCTATCCAAGCAAGCACTTGAATATTGCCAGGCCCGTATCTCCCGAGTAAGCTCCGTGCTTTCAGTTTACGGGGAGCTAATTAAAAACCAAACCAGTTTTTTACGGTATCTGGTTCAAGCCCTGCTCAGCTTGAGGATATGCATGGCAACATATAGTGGCCTCTTAACTACCCCTGCAGCCGCAAAGCCCCAGCCACAAAGGGAACGTTTCTGGGCCTGCTATTCTATGGTTGTCACCTCCCACCTCCTCTCTCCCGGGAGAAATGTATGAATTGCAACTACATCTTCGACGCATGGTAGTGGTTATCCTCTCAATCTGCTAGTTATAGACCAATACTCTATTTTAAACTTTGGGAGACAGTGACTGTATTTCAAGCACAGAGAAGCTGGCAATATAGTACAAATCCAAGATTTACAAATATCAACCCCAACCTTTGGAGGCGCTATTCGGATAGTCGGTTCGTACTAACCACCTCTTACATTAGTAAATCGCCCCTATTATATGTATATCTACCTGGAAGCTAGTGGCCCCGTTATCGTGGCTCTATAGTCCCGAATGAGGGACTCGGGCTTAACTTTCGCCCCAATGCCCAATCAACTAAACAGGACCAAGAGTTTTGGTCAGCGCCACATGGGTGTAGGGTGACTGAGTTGACCCATGAGCAAAAGGAAAACGTCTGTTGATATAACCAAGCAAAAACTTACATTTTAGATACTTATAGAGGTATCTGGCAAGGGGGTATTGGAGAATGTAGTCGGCTTTGGAAACGGGTAGAAGAAGCCCAGATCATCCATATACTAGAGATATGGGCCGTCATGCCATTAATATAAAAAATTAGAAAACTGCTTTTGAATTCAAGAGGCCAATTCGGTCGAGAACCTTTATCCAATACAGCCCAGTACTTGGTGCAACGGCCGGTTTGTTTTCAGTCGTGAGAAACTGTAGCAAGTTATCATCGATGTGGACAGTGGCGCTCAGGGAAGGAAATATCTAGGAGGAGCAGAAGCCCATGCAAGATGAAAGGCCACTGGGCAAACAGCATGAGAATCTTAACTGCAAAACAAGGGGTCATGTAGCGCTTGACTGGTATGCTGTCATGTGTAATTTGGTAATGTCATCATTTTTCGAAGAATTAGGGTGCTGATAACGCTGTCAAGGACGCAATATCAATAGCTTTACTAAAAAGGGTTGATACGCGCGCCTTTACCCCCCCTATGCAAAACCGTAAAACGTACGGGGGCCCGTCTTAAGTGCATTTCTTCTACCGATCATCGCAGCGAGCATGAATCTATGTTGCAGCGGGCCTAAACCACCATAGACGTGAAAGAGATGCTGCCCTCGTAGAGATCTTTTTATTTCCAGCTTTCATTAGCTCGTCGATGGCGCTGTATTTTGACAAGAACGGCCAAACAACAGGGTCGTATATATGTTGAATACTGCGTTGATACGTGGTGGTTTGAACCAAAAAGGACCAAAGTACTCAACTTCAGCATCTCCCTTCCAATCGCCAGTAGTTTCATTCCCTTCATTGCAATCTTGATGAAACCGAATCATGCACCGTGGATTTGGTTCTGTTGCATTTATTGAAGTTTCTGTACTTTATGCGATGGCCAGCCAAGTAAGAAGGTTTCATAAACAAATGATGTAGAGCAGGTATCAGGGAAAGCTGCGTTCAGCTTAAAGCTAGAGAGAATATAAGGCCATGTTGGAGGAGGCTGAATGTTCACTTAATATCCGTCTCAACTATACCATGCGGTACTTCTGATGGCCATGATAATGAGGATACTTTAAGAAATATCACCCATAATCTTTTGATTCCGCATATTGGCCCCATTTCAAGAGCAACCAAGTCCGTAATATCGGAACCCGTTCAACCGTACAATTGATAAGGATTCCACATTCGGGGCAAAACCAGGCCCGAAATCGGATCAAATCGTTAATCTTGGATCTAAATAAGCAGGCGTATATCGGTAGAAACGACGAGGAAAGCGACAGCTCGACTGGAACGCTGTATCAAGCCCAGTGCAAAAAGGGTTCTTTTGCTACTATCGCTAGTCTTAGAGGGTATCAAACTGCGTAGAAGCGGAACCAGCTAAAACAAAACTGTAGCATACAATGTATATACCGAAGGAGAGAACGTGGCGGACAGAGGTAGAGTAATGCATTCAAATGACTGTGTATCAGCATGATTCCTGAAAGCTGTTTCTCTTGCAGCATCCCGAAGACGCCTGTCTCGCCACCAGCAGGCGTAAGTCCTCACTAGGGGACGAGACGCTGTGCCGGGATTGCATACCAAAGCCCAAGAAACGCATGATTCTTGGTAATGGAGATGCATTGCATGACACATACTTCTTATCCATTAGTCAACCCTTGATTGCAGCAAGCGGATTTGGCCTTTGGCTAGGGTCCATTCAAGGATCGGTTGCGATCTCAACGCGATGAAAAGGAGCCCAGGCGTCAGCAAGATCACCCCTTTTCACATGAAGCGGGATATCCAGCCCCCTCCCTGTAGCATGTCTGAGATGCTAGTTTTTATCGATTATGCAAGTTCTTCGGATGCTGGTAGAGAGTTATATTATTTGGATTGATAAAATAGCTGGAGAGCAAAAATGACACCGTTTGTGGATCCCCCCTAGGTGGTGGGTAAGGATGCATGCTATAAAATATGATACTATGAGCTATTGCTGGGCTCGTCATTGAGTTAACAGGAGCTGCCGTTAGGATATCCGTGGTATTACTCCGTATAGAGGAATGAAATGCACCGGTCGATGCCTTAAAAATTTTAAAAGTGAGCCCGCTATTAAAAAGGAAGTACGGCTAGAAGAATGGAATGGTAGAAACGACAAAGCGCGAAGGAAATGAAATGAACTCCGTGTATAGGAAAACAAAGTACTCCGTAGAACTCCGTATGTTGAACGCCGTCAAGTCCTGGTCATTGCATTGCCACATTCTCCGTCTATCGTTGGTATCTGGGAAGGGATTCCCCTGTCGCTATTGGTTGCCCGATGATGTCGTCTTCTGTAAGGACAGGGGCAGAGGGTAGGGGTTGATGGCGGATATCGCCGTTTTCAGAACCCGGAGCGGTGGCCTGGCTGGGCCCACCAGTGGCTGACTCTGGTGCGTCCGAGTCCGGCGGAGCGCTTCTCTCGTTGAGGAGTCGTTGCTTTTCTAGCTCTTGCTTGTCGTCTGAAGGGATGGAAGTTGAGTGGGGCTGGTGGTAGTTGGGACGACTCGAGCTTTCAGCAGCGCTCTCAGACAGAAGATACGCGCCAGGGTGTTGAAGGGCGGAAGATGATTCGTGGGCAGAGTAAGGGGTGATTGTATCGGGTGAAGGGGCGGAAGGAGGGTGAGAGTGCATATAAACAGATGCAGAGTAGGTAGGAGTAGGGGTCTCGAAGTACGAGAGGTCGCGGTGCTCTGAGAGGGCCGGTGCCGAAGCCATAGCAAGTGTAGAGTTCGACGGGCCAGCTTCATCAGATGCTGGTGGCGCACTGGGCAGGAGCATTGCCTCCGCTCGGCGTAGCCGCGTTTTCTCATCAATGTCCTCCTCCGGCTGAGCTAGCGGAGGGTCTATAACGTACTGGTCCGGAGGCCGGGCATGCCATGGCTCCCGGTCTTCAGATCCAGCGCCATATCCATTATCCAAACTCCGGCTGCCTTGAGGCCTGTCTGTGGAGTGAATCTGTGATGCCTGGGATTGCTGCTGTTGCTCGCGAACGGTTTCCGGGGTAGTCGGCTGAGTATGTTGATCTATATTTGAAGCCGGGTAGTCTTGACGGACACTTCCATCGCTTGACGTCTGCTGCTGATGCTGCTGCTGGCCTCTACCGCTATCCTTTGACCCAACGACAACCTCAAACACGCAGACAATGACACTCTTGTCCCTTCGCACTTGGTCGGTGTCCAGTATGTTTCCCGTACAACTGGAAGTACTAGATATCCCTCCTCTCGATGTCTCCACCGTGTTAAACCCACGGGGGGCAGCGCAATAATTGTAACTATTGGAAGATGAGTTCATTATATTTAACCGTGGAAGGAAGCGGTCCTGGCCAGCCAGCTTTCCCCGTATATCCATAACCACTTCAACGTAGTAGCGAAAACTGATCATTGCACCGGGGACGCGCGTTATCGTAGGAAAGCAGTCTTCAGGAATTCGAATTGATGTCTTTATATCTGCGGTCATGGTGTTGGGGTCTACTATCAGCGGACAGAATATCTGCGACATGTCCTTTCGAAAGACACTGCAAGTTCTAGTCGCACCAAAGGAGAGACCTCCCAACCCTGTTCGAGATTTAGGATAGTAGTCTTCGTAAACTGGCCTCTTACCCTTGGCTGGAGTACCGATTGGAATAGCTGGGTACATGTCAATCCTTCCCTGACGATACAGTGTGACAATAATTCCATGGGGGCTTCGAATTGGCTTGGTATGATTGATCATAATCCTGAGTGGCAGAACATCGCCTGGTAAGCCTCCGCCGCGAAGTAGCTTGGTCGTGGCTGTTATGGTATCTGAATCTCTGGCGGTATTTGACTCGCTGATAATCTGGAAGCTCTGTGTGCTATTGCTAAGATAGCTTGAAGTGCTCTGTTCACTCGGCACGGGGCTCAATGGGGGCTTTGGCTCGGACGTTTGCGAAGATGATGGCTCAAGCGATGCCGGGCCTGCAGCACCGTTGAACGCTCGTTCGCCAGAAGTAGATTTCTTTCTTGGTTTGGACTTCGACCTTGCGGATATGGGTTCAAGAGTGATAACACGAGCTTTGGGAGCCGGGAGGGGAGCAATGTCGATTCTCTCAATGAGGATAAGTCGTTTATCGCAGGACATTGAAGGGGTAATGGTCGTCGGTCGTGTGAGAGTTGATGTGATCATGTACGATATCGTCCCGCGCTCGAACTACAAAACACCGTTAGACACTGACGCTGTAAGCAAAACAAAGGAAGGAGGGGGGATTAGTCAAGACAGACGTTGATACTGCTGGGCAACGAATATGGAGGGAAGCAGAGCTCGAACCGAAACTTATAGATGCCCTCCTTCAGCCTTCCATCGCCACACAGGACTACCTCGTCCTCGAACAACGAGGTGAAGCCGTTGCCCAGATATTCGCCGTCTCTGCGCCCACGTCCCGGCCCCAGGTAGCCCGACTCCTCCGCATGCTCACCAGGGCCAACTGTGTTCTTGAAGACCTTCGCATAACCATGTAGACAGACAACCAGATGCGTTATCCGGACAGGCTTCACCACGGTCAGCACTACCGCGCCCTTGACGATCTCCCCGGGGTGGTACGACTTCCACGGGTCATCTGGCTGCACGTAGAACTCCGAAATGTTGCGATTGCGGTTTCCAAAGCGGCTGGTCAGTTTCGACAGGATAGACCGGTGTCTTGTTGGCGGGACAGTCGAGGAGTCGATGGCATTTGTATCGAGGGCCATGACAAGCCTCGACGCCCGCTCCAGAGAAAGGGAAACGGGTCTACAGTCGTCGTCGTTCTAATTTTTTCCTCTGTTTTATATCCGTTTTCTGGTCTTTTCCTTGCCCTCGCAGAGGGGAGAGAGGATGAAGTGTTGGTCGTTCAGGTCGTTCAGGTCGTTCCCTCCATAGGCCTGCTGAGCCCGACGCTCTGATTATCTCTTCTCCTTTTTCCTTCCGTCCTTTACATACGGCTGTTCCCCCCTTTTGAGATACCTTGGTATTCCCGATGGGCACGCGAGACGGCGGCGGTTCGGGATGGGGGTTGCGAATCGAGGGCAGGAACCGAGGAAAACTTGGGGAGGTTTGGTTCAGGCGACGGACAGTCAAGTGTAAGTATTTAGGGGTGGCGTGGAGTCGCGGGTGGCTAGATGCTGGCTTCAAGGCGGTTAAACAGGAGAATACCTGGTCTTATAATTCCCGGGATGCGGATTTTTCTTTTGGCGTTTTGGCGTGTTCTAAACTCGTTACTTCAGAAGAAGCGACGGCAAGGGAGGCGAAGCTTTTTTTACTCCGTACTCGTGTCGGTGTTTCTGATGTAGCACTTTTGAGGTGTACGGAGTAAGGGGAACGAAGCTTGCATTTACCCTTCGTGCAGAGAGCGGGCAAGCTAGAGGTGAAGACGAAGGTCAAGGTGATAGAGAAGACGGTCAAGAGGAAGAAGAAGGAGAGGGAGAGGGGCGATAAGAGAGAGACAGCTGGCAGTAGGACGAGGCCGCAGCAGACTACTTAGCATCCGTTCTTATTAATTAAAAAGGGACATGCATCAAAAAGCTTGACATCTGCGAAGATTACTTGGGCCCTTCTTCTCCATCAAAGGAGGAGAAACTCTGGCCAGCTCGTATTAGTAATTCCACTCATTCCTCGAAGAGAGCTGTTTTACTCCTGAGTGGACAAACAAGTCCTCGGAGCAGTCGGGGACTCGTCTGAATGGCTCTAAGGTCTGGCCGATAACCAGCTAGGCAGCAGCAAAAGGCGGCACAGGTAGCCAAACCACCAGATAACAGGATCCAGTGAGGAGGAGAATATACCGCAAGGGAGCAGTGTAAACACGACCGGCTAATAATGCGGTCCGGGCATCTCTGCTGAATGCGGATGCAACTCTGGACCAAGACGCAATGGCGGGTCAAGGCGAGGTGATAAGACGGCGTCCAACCGCTAAACCGGGTTGGAAAAATGCTTCGAAAAAGCTTGCCTGCCTCCGCCCAATGAGCGGAGGAGTAAGATGGGGTTCATGTGCATGAGTTGACATCTTGGAGGCCGTCCTGTGTGATGCCTCAGTTTCTTTCTCAACGCCCTACAACGTCCCGTTCTCGAGTGTAAGCAGCTTGTTGCTTGTGGTGCATGTAACTCATCGACTTGTTCCCGGCCTGGTCGACAACCAGTGTTTCACCCTTGCAGCATAGTATGATGCTTTCTCCACCTCCCTCTTGCTTTTTGCTTGCTACCCATCCACACACCACATGCATCCAGACTCAACTTCACTGTTGAGAGGTGTAAGTACGGAGCGTGTGTGTGCGTGTGTGCGCCAGAACTATACCATGTTGCGCAGGCCTGCCCAAGCAAGAATGCCTCCACACAACAGGGGAGGGAGCGCAAACCCATGCCCCCCCCCGACTTCTCCGTACTCGACAAGTTATTGGATCGCTTAACACGAGAGCACATTTTGCTGTTGAAGTCGGTTTGTTGGCCCAAAAGGTCGCTGCGTTTAGTGTTTTGTTTTTCCTTGTATCTGGCTTCCATCCGTCCCTAGGCCAAAGCCTAAAACGGAGGAATAACTACTTAGCGGCCTTCGCCTGTGGCCCAGCAAACCACATCACCCTGACTGCCCACCCGGCCGCTTGTATGTCCAGTTGCGTCTTCCAAGTGGTTCAGCATGGGATGAATTGGTGAGTCAGTGAGCACCACTCCGTCCAACTAGCAAGGCAACCTAGTCAGCTAGTTTGTCTGAATGGCAGGCCAGCCATCCTGCCTGGCGCGGTCCTGGTCAAACGCGGGTCAAGTGCCATCCTGCCCGTTTGGCGCTGGTCTCGCATGCGTCTGGTCAGCTCACCCGTCCAGGGGCGCCTGTCTGGAGCACTCACCGGCATTCTACCGGCTCATTCTCTGGCAGGCTGCGCCCGCTCGCTGCCTGCTGCCGCTTGCCTGCTGCCTGCTCGCCGTCGACGCGAGGTTGAAGCGAAGTTGAAGCGACGTTGAGATTGACGTTGCGAAGCCGACGTCGAAGCAGCCGAAAAAGGCTTGCTCACGTGCCAAGAGTTGCTTGTTTTGGTGATATGGATCTCTCCACACGAGCTTGTCTCCCGCTTCCTGATATCAAGAGGGACGGACGGCAGGGCGAGGTGCAGCGGACAGGCGAGAGAGGCTCTGGGAGATCGTCCACCATGGAGCTTGTTGGTGTGGATAGGCGCTGGGATGGCTCGGCTATGTGTCACCGTGGCGTGAGACGAGGACAGCAGGCCTGGGCTGGGGGCAGCCAAAGCCAGCGGAGCTCGAGGCGGCCATGCTCTCAGATTGGCCATGCACGGTGCCAGAAGAAAGGGGTTTCTCGGTAAGATCAGGCGTGCGAGTGGCAAGGTGTAAGCCTCTAGAGTTAGCGAGCTACCAGGCAGGCTAACCAACCAGGCTCCCAAGGACTGAGAACCGCGGGTGCCAGGCAACTATGCACCTCTCACCAGCCTAGACTCCGGCCGATTCACACCCGCGAGACAGAATGCCATCGCAGCCTGGTTCTAGTTGTGTGTCAACGCATAACTAGTTATCTAGGTTCGTCTTCAAGCCAAACTTTGGGCCAGGCTGCTGGTTTCAACACGGTTTCCTTTGTCCTGCCCAGGCCAGGAATATCAAGAAAACTGCAGAGACTCCGTCCTGCCTCTTGCGTCCACATGCTACTACGGAGTACTTGGAATAACGAATAACAATCCCACACCGCATCGTAACTTAGTATGCTCATTCCCCGGCCAACTACTTGTCCAGCATGCTGGCGGAGAATTCCAAACACTACTCTACCTCACCTCGGGCCCAAAGCCAGGGCAGCATGGGGTCTAAGAGCTACTTTTCTTTCTCCGTCCCAGAGGCCCAATCATCTCGAATGTCACGGCATATAACTAGTTATAGAGTTCATATGCCAGTGTTCAATATTGGTGTTCATATATCGCCATATTGATTGAAAGACCCATATGGAAGATTCCCCCAGCACGGTGATTTAGCCTAATTATCCCTGCAATGCGATCATCTCACCCACAGTTCCAATCCTTGAACATCTGGTGATGATGCTTCACACCATTGTTGTCTCCAGCAGGCCATCCCCTGTCGTCCCTCACTTAAGCTCAGTCACATAACTAATATATGTTTTTCTGGGCAATATATCCCTTGCAGATATGGATGGATAGTGGTTTGCCCTCCTGTCTCCACCAGAAACGGCCTTGGACGAGGATATCAGGACTCATTTCCTGATGATCCTCCATCGGAATGAAAATCTGTAAATAGTCGCCGTTTGTCAGTCCGTTGTCAGCATCGCACAGTATACTTGGCAGCAAAAATCCCAGTCATCACTTTTGCTAGTTTCCCCACGGCCGGATGCGGTACGTTCTATGCATACGCAGATTAAACACCCGAAATACCTCAGGTCTGCAAGGGTCTTCCACTTCCATGACATGCTTATACAACTTGCCAGCTTGCCACTCCTTGGTCAAAAATGCTATGAAGTAAGTCTCCATGGACAAGATATGTGCCGTATTAAGGCTGAAGGTTGAACATCGTCTATCACTTTCACCACAACGCAGCTCCCCAAAATGCAATCAGCGAACAGCGCATCTCTGGCCTCTATGATACAGTCATCCTGCCACTCGTCTATCAAACCAGGCAACGAGCTGTTCACGGCGAGTCCTTTAATACAAAACCTCTGGCTACGCTATCGAAACTTGAAGATACGTCCGACTGAAAATGCCCTTTCGAGCACTAAGCATGGCCCCTTCCCCTTTATAATTCTTCTACGCCTTCCGCTTTTGCCTAGATGCCTATTAACTAGCGAGGAGTACTGTGCTCTGTTACACAGCCACCAATCTTTATTCCCGCCTGGCCGCATACCCCTGGGCCGGCTTCCTGGAGTAACACCGATAATATAAGTCCTGGGATATATATGAAACTCTCGCCGCCTCTGTGCTTCCATGCTTGTAAAGGGGGCATCCATTTCTTGGCTGCTAGGTCATCTCGTTTGCCTAGGTAGTACATGATTACTTGTGGCCCTTTCTACCTTGGATGTGTTTTGAGGGACTGAGTATTATTTTGGGATATAAAATATGCCAATACCCGTCGCAGCACAGAAGTGGCCGCATGACAAGGCATACATATATTATGTACTGTGTTTTGCTCCACCCATGTACTCAATTGAGAGTACCTTACACAGTCTCCTGTTCTTCTCTTCTATCGCCACCCTCCCCTAATTCCCAGGCAAGCCACAGGTACAACTAAAAACTGTTTATTCATTATGCAATGGAGAATGCAATATGCAGCTCCCCCATCTAACTGAGGTTCATGCTTTCTTGCATAAAAAATTAATTAGACCGTTTTGGGTTCACAACGGCTGTCGATGCCGCGAATATGCATCGCGCCATCACCTCTCAGCGAATAGCTGAGCTTGAAACATGCGACTGAAATCTCAATCTCATGATTTTCCCCATTTTAATATATAATGCGCGATCCAACATAGTGAATACTCGATACAATAGCTAAATGAGTTTAGCTCTGTTTTCTGTTTGCGTGTCACCCAGGCTCACGGTTCCCATGTCTCGAGGTGAATATACCCGGCCTCCTACTCAACAGGATAGAGGATAGAGCGTTTACCGGCATAGATGGGTCAGAATACGCAGGCGCTTTCTCGGTCATATCTACGGCGGTTACCCGTTTGAGTCATCGTATGGAATACCTCTATAGTAGATCAATGCGATGTACACTCATGTATCTTTACCACCCTACATTATATGATTGTCAGGTTACAAATTGGCAAACTTTCCGATGAGTCGCGTCACTTGGTGACATCAAATATCTAATCTTGTTGGCTACGGTAAGACAGGAAACGGCATAGTTCCCTTGCTCAGATCTCTCTACCATTTTACCTATATATTATAGAAGACAATTATATATCCAGAACCGAAATTATCAATCTTCATATTTTACTGAGAAGGAAAATATACCCCAACCATTCCTTTACCCCATTCACAGCACATCAACGCAATTTCCGGTCAAACTAGTATTAAACAGTCATGAAGCTCGAAGAAGAGTCCAAGGTTCTGAAGAATAGTCAGCCCCAGGTGCATGAGTCGACAGTATCCTTCGAGGATCGTGAGGGAAGCTTAGAAGCGGTTTCGGGTACTCCTCCCAATGGAGGACGCAATGCCTGGATGCAGGTTATGGGTGCCTGTGTTCTTACACAAAATACATGGTAAGGCAACTTTCTCCTGTACTAGACTATTTCATTGTCTGGAAACAATTAGCTGATACTTGTTATCCAGGGGTCTTGTAATGGCTCATGGAGCTTTCCAAGCAAGCTATTCTCAGACTATCCTGCCTACTACATCGCAATCAGCCCTTTCGTGGATTGGCTCGATTCAAGCATTTTTTATCTTCTTCGTTGGAATTTTCTCCAGCAAGGCAGTCGGCTCTAGTCACTTCCATCATGTTACAGTGGCTGGATTGATAGTACAACTGCTAGGGCTTGTCATGACCTCCATTAGCACGAAGTACTACCAGTTTTTCCTGTCTGAAGGTGTGTGTGTAGGTATTGGGTCCGGATTGCTGTTTGCTCCTGGGATTACCATTGCAGCCTCCTACTTTTCAACAAAACGTCCGTTGGCTATTGCGGTTGCCACTTCTGGGGCAGCTATAGGTGTGTCAATTCTGCCCTTCAGCATATATAATTCCACTAAACAATAGTGCTAACTTTGGATTCAGGTGGGATTGTTTTCCCAATAGTAAGCTACTGGCTTATTGTTGCTGTCGGCTTTCCATGGGCAGTGCGGATAATCACATCCCTTGTGCTCCTGGCTTCGGGCTCGACTCTATATACTCTCCAACCATATCATCCTTCAATTCCTCAAAAAGGAGGACCATTCATTACCTTTGCTGGATTCAAAGATGCCAGTTACTGCACCTATGTAGTTGCAGCCATTCTGGGACTCATTGGTGGCTTTGTTCCATTCTTCTATATCCCGGTATATGGCCTTGCGCTGGGACTGAGGACTGAGCTGACCAGCTACTTTGTAAGTGCATTGAACATGGCAGCTTTGATAGGAGGCTTCAGCCTGACTGTTCTAGCTTCAAGGTCAGTAATTAGTATGGGCATATCTAAGTAACTGGCAGATTTACTAATGTCCATAGGCTTGGAAATCTGAACACGGCCGTGTTGTTTTCAAACGTCTGCGGGATTGTCTTGATTTCTCTAGTACTCGCGGTAGACCCAGTGGGGGTCATTATAGGATCATTATTCTATGCCCTGGTAGCTGGTTATCAGTTAGTACTCCTATTCACAGCCATGGCCTCCATAAATGTCGACACCAGTCCAAGATGTAGCCAGGGCCGGGCCGCCCTTATCTTTGGTTCCTTTGGTGCCTTGCTCGGCACTCCTATCGCTGGCGGCATTTTATCCAAGCAGGACAGCAATGCACATTCCATGAACCCTAGGGATTGGAACTTTACCTTGACCTTACTCTTTTCCGGGGGACTTATTTTCCTTGGTGGTGTGTTCCTGGCTGTCACTCGTGTTCTCAAAAGTGGCCTCCGGTGGGAGAAAATTTGAGGGTGTAATGCAGACTGAGGGGTGTGTTTTGGTTTTTACGAGATATATACTGATGGAGTTCTGTATCAACCCTCCGCTTCGATATTGCCATCTATTTTTATCCCCTTTATTGCCTCCAGCACACTCATGAATTCCAATATTATTGCGTGGTTAAGCCTTGATTATCATGATATCCCATTTATCATTTTCTCTCAAATGAAACTTTGAAACAGGCCATTTGCCTGTAATGAAAGATTGCCTATGTTATCTTTTTCTTTTACCAGATGTACGTAACCTAGGTCATTTCGGGGAAGCAAAAAATCTTCGGAAGTTCCCTGCACCCGTCCCAGCAATCCAGTATATTTGTATGGTCGATGTAAGTTATTTTTAGCACCAGGTAATCCATAGTCCTAAGCCATACGGAACCTGGTTGAATCAGGGCGGCAGTCGCCACGAGGCACCTGTTATCCAGGAAACGAATTGCGTGTATTCACACTACATACTTTCCACTGTTAAGGCTTCGGGGGTATATTGTTGCTATTTGTTTGATGGTCCGGCGGATTTAACTGGGTATAAACCATGGTATCAACGGCGCCCCCTGAGCAGGTGAAAGTGAACCACCAGTAGTTATAGTCATTCTAATATAAACTAGAAGCCCAATGAAAGGTTATACAAGGGGTAGTCGTAAACTAGCCGGCCAGCACCGATACAGCCCTCGTCAGAGTGGTAGACGTCTTCGAGTAACCCGTAAAGCAGACGTAAAGTGCAGGCCGCACCCTCGTCCCGTCCCGTCGTGCTACATTCACGTGATACCTGTGGCGGTGCACGCCGATGGATGTGGCGTCGGATTACTAACAGCCCGGCCGCGGTTGGCTTTCCGAGATCTTCCGCTGGTAAAGTCACCCCACAAGTTCAGCATCATCCATCGTCGTCACTTATCACAACATCCATGACCGATGCTCTTTGCTGCGGGACAGGCCAACCTACAATTCAATATCGACAAACAGACCACCAAAGTGCTGCAGGCGCCTTTTGGATTGTGGTACATGCATGAGCTAGACGCGACGATCTTTGCTCTCTTTCCTTGTGATCCAGCAACTCACTACAGAAAATTTTATATCACATACGCCACACGAGCAGAGTGACCGAATACAGCATCGCCAATAGAACTCCGTTGTCGATATCAGGCCGAAGATAGTTGTACACGCGTGTTCGCAGCCATGACGACCAACAGGCCCTTTTTAGCCAACTTTCTCGCTGCCTTCAGGGCGCAAACCGCATATAAAACAGCGCCTTCGAAGCCCCCTTCCCCAGGCCCGTCGTCATCACATATCGGTTCTTCGTACTCTCCGCCATCCTCCTCTTCAAATACCGCTGGAGCTCGAACAATAGCAAGCAAGGCTACGGCAAATCCAGCTCCTTCAAATTCACAACAATCGAATACCAACTCTATTGCTGCCGCAGCGGCCGCATCGTCAACATCAAACCATTTCTCCTCCCATCACCACTCCCATCATCATCATACCCATGCTCATGCCCATACTCATTCGCATACCCCATCTCCTTCATCCCGAGCCCCAATAAGCTCTACCAGCCATACTAGCTCCGCGGCAGCTGCTCAGACATCAGCAGTTTCCAATTCCACGACCTCTCCGATACCAGTTCCAACACCTTCATCTTCAACCTCTGCAGTCCCGTTTTCGTCATATGATAGGAATAGACGGGGAAGCGACAGCAGTAGTGGTAGCGGAGGGTTTAGGGATGCTCTAGGGCCAGAGAAGTGGTATATTGGGGGTCGAACAACAAGTGGAGAGGAACGACTATATCAACTCGGAATGGTGACCAAGGGTGGCGGTAGACTAGGAGGTGGAATGCGTGTGGGCAGCGTTGACCAACTAAGCCTTTGACCTGAAGCCGAGGAATTACAGAACACCTTGGCCTTGATTCAACTAAAGTTGACGGCCTAAAGTTTTGTTTTCACTGCCGTGAACCAGTTTTCGTTCTTTCAATGAAGCTTGGGCGTTGTACGTTCCTAGTGATTTTTATCTTTGTGTTTTACATTAACGAACTATCATTGTAAAAACATTATTGGCGGGCATTCTTGGGTGCGGTATAGAATTTGATCCTTCATCTCTTCTGCGTCATTCTCTCAGCATGTACAAAGTTAGCATAAAATGCTCAAGCTTGTGTGTAACTATATACCCTTCGTTGAACTTCTATGATATCACTATCTATCAATTTCCTAGGCTAACAGCTCTAAATAAATATATGGCATCTAGTCATAATCCAGGGCGTGCTTTCATCCATGCATCCGGACTACAATATTTAGCCATCCATCAGCATATGCTGCACACCGTACCATTTCTTCCAGGGGTGCATTCATCGGCACTGCGGCTCCATGTAATATTGGTGTAGCCATGTTTGTATCCTTATCATCTGGGAACAGGCTAGGAACTACAGAATGAAGGGCGGTTCCAATAGTTTGAATTTGTTTCTCAGTTCCCGCTGACTCTGTAGAGATTTTCGGTGGAAATTGGGATTGAACGACCTTAATAGATGGCTTCTCAGACCTTGGTGCAACGGGCAGATAGATTCGCAGCGGTACGTTACGGAATGGAGTCGATATGTTTGGTAAGAGTGTGTTATTAACTCGGTGAAAGGTTTGAAAGGAGTCTTGAACATGTTAGAGATTTATCATGTTGAGATACCATAGATAGGCAGGTAGTGTACGTACGTTCTTGTATGGACGTCCAAAGTTTATTTGAGTCCTCTCTTGAAAGTGTCATAATGCTCTTCCCCGTACCGTTGCGAACAAAATCCGCCTCTTTGACACTGTTCATAAAAAAGTCATGCATAACCCTCCCCTGCTCATCAAGACCAACAAGTTCCTGGTCAGGCCAGTCTTGAAAATGTAACGTTAGTTGCCAAGGGAGGGTTTCCCGACATGGATACCTTATATCCTTATCATCACCTTGCTCCAGGGATGGCTGTGTGCTGCTGTATAGATCATATAGCAAACCAACGGGGTAATGCCATTTCAGCGGAACCCCTTCAAATGAGAACCAGCCTTGATATGGGTATACAGGATCAGAGCCAATAAGGTAAGGTTTGAAGAAGTCGAGTAGCCTGGGTAATAGAAATGGTAGGTATGAAAGACGAGGGAATGATATCTATATTTATTGTCAGTGTCGAGAAACATTATCAGAGGGTATATCAGGCAGGATATATGATTTACAATATAAGGTTCCGCCTTGTCAAATACCCTGCATTCCGACTTTGACAGATTTATCTGCAGTGGCAGGCAGCCTTCCCAGATCTGTTGCCTGATCGTTTGTGAGGCCGCAGCCATGACTTGGTTTAAGATCTATACTGCCCCTCTACAAGAGGTGCAGCCAGTTAAGTTGTATGCTCTCAGGGCGTAGGATATAACACGTTGCAAAGCAAATAACGGTCGTGAGGGTCATACTCTAATAGTAAAAGTCACCGGCGAGATGTAAATGTCGGTTTCAAATTGATGTAGTGATATGTTTGTTTGCTCAAGGTTCCAGAGACACATATTCACGTGACCAGTATCGGGGAGCCCTGCGTTTGCTCTCTGCAAGATATCTGTTAACATGACAGCATGAAATATAACATGTAGGCTATTAAACTAAGCATCGATGACCAGCTTCAACTTCATATTATCGATGCCTAGTCGTATGTTTACTACCCGATCACGTATAGAAAAGTTCAACGTCAGTACCAACCAATAGCAAGCCGTTCATTAGTTATCATTTCAGAGAATGATTGTGAACGTGGAATAGATGAACAACGGAATACAATTCTATACACCTCAACATCAATAAGGCCCGTCTTTTAAAACTAAGAGACTGTAAATATACAAAATCACCCCAGCTCTAGCTCTAGCTTCCACTCAACCACGCATGACATAAGACGTTTAGAATGGCTATTGGAACATGAAATCGTCAGTAATCAAATCAGAATAATGTGAAAATTAAAAACTAATAACGGCCAGGTAATGGGGAAAAGACGTACGTTGTCCTCTGGAGCAATCGATCTATCCCAGTAGCTTCCAATGACAGGGATGTTCATGAGGATATCTTCTCGGATACGTGGGACATCTCCAAGGAAGAAGATGGCGAAGATGCCGGTTGCGGCGCCCATGGTAGCTGCCATTGGCATCCTATGAATCGGGGGTAAATATATTAGCGAATCCAAGTCCAATGGCCGCAGCCGCTTCTGTTCTCCCACTACCTGCCTCAAGGCAGTAGCGTGTCCTCTAGTCACATCGAGAGCCACTCGACTTACAATCTCATAACCTGGGTGGTAGTGAGTCCAGCAATTTTGGTTGGAACGGTGTATCTATATAATGAAACCGGGAGAATTAGCCATCCTGCTATTTCGTCTGGGAGTCCGATTTTGTGATTAATGGTTATCGTCTGGCGACTCACTTAGGCGCAAATGGGGATCGGTAGGAGCCAAATGGCCCAGAACGAGGTGCTTGGGATGCCTATTTGATCGCATTAGTGAGACGGGATCAGTGAAAAGTACTCGGTAGTTGGCTGTGCCAAAAAGGGTCGAGGATGTTGATGGAGAGACTGTGTATGAATTGCCCAACAGCCAACAGATCGGCGGAGCTGATTCAAAATGAGGGCGAATCGTAAGGCTATATAGATGATAATTGACCGACTTACCATTTTATATGGATAGGGAATGTCTGCGACGTCGATAGAGACAGTAATTCAATCGAATCGACGTTCGTCTCTCTACCTTCCGTTTTCTTCCATGCTTAGGCGGTTTCGCGTGCTGAGTAATCATTTAGTCACGTGTTCGTTGCACTTAGTCATCGCGACTATCAAAATGTGGAGGATACTGGCTAGATAGAGATAGGTAGCAGAAAAGACACTAATTGAGTACAAAGAGGGCTGAGAGAAGATAGTCTAGAGCAGATAGCTTAATTCATTTTCACTCAAAAGTCTATAGTAAATAGGGCTTACAAATTGAGCTCCTGGAGTCATCAAAAGCTTGGTATCAAAGAACGACATACATAACAATTTCGTAACTGCAGCCGCATTGCATCATAAGCGAAAGCAAACGTGCAAATGGCCGAAGATTCGCAATCAGAAGCGGCAAAAATATGTACGAAGTGGTTGCAGCGAGAAGTGTGAGGTAACTAATTAGTCTCCGCCGTCTTGCTCGCTAGTAATTTTTCCTTATGTATATGACGTGCGAGGCATGTCGGGACCTATTTCAACTTCATCTACCGCCCCCTCCCATCATTCCGTCTAGCGCCGAGTAAATTTAGGCAAAGGTCGAAAGTGTCCCTAAATATTGGGTATCGAATAGCCGTCTATTGTCGGATCGCCTCACGAGCATGGAAACCACAGGAAGGCAAGGGTATAATCATAGAACGCAGCATGCATGTAGCAAACGTTATTGTCAGCGGTTATTTCAAGGGGTAAAAATTTAGCGCGCGGAGAGCATTTAGCAAGCAAGCTTAGCAGAGAAGACGGTCAAGTCCAGGCAAGGAAGAAAAACATTGCAGACAAACAGGCTAAGCAGCAAGGAGCGTCTTGAAAGAAGATAAATTGAACAAATTATGATATAATAGTGATGACTTTCTTTTCTTTTTTTTTTTTTTCTCTCCCCAAGGAACCAAAAAAAAAAAAAAAAAAACAAAAAAAAAAAAAAAAAAAAAAACAACAAAACAAAAAAAAAACAAAAAAAAAAACAGCGATGAAGCACAAAAGCATAATAAGAAAACATGTCCACATCGTACGTACGGGATCTGTTGACCTGATGAATTATTTGCAGTTGAATGACTATCACCACCTAAATACTATTGTGAGCCCATACGGCATCTAACCATACTATACTACTAAGTGTGGAGTGTGCCTTAT
>QQSR01000285.1:0-22499 GCA_003664465.1 Trichophyton mentagrophytes | reverse complement strand
TAAAACAGAAAAGGGCAAAAGAGAAATTACAGGGGGGCTGGGGGTTAGAGGTGTGGTTTTCCCGTGTGGGGTGGGGAAAAATAACCGGGGGTGCCAAAGGGTAAAGGAGGGGAAAAAAAAAGGATCAAAGGGGGTATGGAAAAAGCCTATTTATTTTTTAAGAAAAGAAAAAAGGGCAAAACAAAAAAAAAAAAAAAAAAAAAAAAAAAAAAAAAAAAGTAAACGAAAAAGGGGTTATTGCCGCTGTACCAGTTGCACGAGGCGAAACCTCGTAGTCGCTCTACTAAAATTAGGCGCACCAAAGGCGAGCCATTATTCCCATGATATGAGCCGCTGATATATGCGAGACTGAATTTCTCGGTATATTTGGCTGCGAGTTGGGGTTCTCAATTTCAGGTGCATTGCAAAAGGATACAGGGGGTGCTGCAGTCAGATATATCGATCACATTGTGCAGCAGCCTATCTGCAGTCAAGACTGACTTGTGGCAGGGCAAGTTTACCCCTGATATCGTCTCATGCATGATGATATATTACTTCTTTTCATTCTGACAGGGAGCGCCGTGC
Source organism: Trichophyton mentagrophytes (assembly GCA_003664465.1). Classification (NCBI taxonomy): domain Eukaryota; kingdom Fungi; phylum Ascomycota; class Eurotiomycetes; order Onygenales; family Arthrodermataceae; genus Trichophyton; species Trichophyton mentagrophytes. Next base: position 21,935 of record QQSR01000285.1, on the reverse strand, counting down.
AAGGCCACAGCTGTGGTTCCCACGTGGAAGTATAAGTTCCAGTGGATTTAGTTGACAAGTAAGAAAGGGCAGTGCGCAGGTGGCGAGTAAACCTGGAGCAGCGATAAAACATGATGACATCCTCTTCACCAACATCATCCGTAACTAGATTATACAGGCACCCAGAGGGTTCCTAGATATATCGATACAGACTCAGTCGGGATGGGTCATTGCTGGATGTACGCAGAACGCCAGAGGCTGTTCTATTTTTTATGGCTAGTAAGTAATAGTCAGTGATAGTCAAGGCAGCATAACCGGGAAGAACAAGACAGCAACCACAATCACAATCAAGAAGGGAAATATCAAATTGGGGAGGGGGGGGCGAGTACATCTTGAGCAGGTGTGTCGAAGGGAAATCCCACATAGCGAAAAGAAAATACCATGAGTCTATCTTGCTGGCCCGGGTTCTCCGTTTAGGCGCAGGTATCCACAAGCATTTGTTTCAAGGCCTGTGGCTTGCAGGAATGGATAAGGAGGAGATGAGTGCTGCTATGAAAAGTGATTGGCGACAACACTTCAAGGTTCAATTCGACTGCAAAGTGTTGTACGAGACCAACAGCGACTTTTATGCACGAGTGCGTACCCCATCGTTAGTTACCAGTCATATTCCTGCGGAGAAATAAACCAATATCTGGATTTTGTATTGTGTTGTTGGCCCATTATTATGAAGTCGAATGTTTCGTGAGATGCGACTCAAGTCCGCAGGCTCCAACGCCCCCCTGCGTCTTGCGATTGCTGAAAGGCTGCCACAATGGTTGCGCAGTTCCTGCATGCGAGATCACTTGCGAGCTCTCCTCTCCCATACTTTCTCCAGGGACGTCCTGTGTCATGTTCGCCAGGATATGAGGGGATTTAGGAGAAAGTATGCATATACGGAGAGTACTGACATGGACTTCGGTTGCTTACCCAAGTGACCAAAAACTACCAGCAAATTAAGCAAGCAGATCCCATGAGAAGAGCGCTCCATCCATGGGCCAGACCCAGCCTTCGTTTCCACTTGAAAAACGGAGGATTGATTCAATATTAAACAGGTTAGCGCTGGTCGTGGGCCGGAGGACCCTGCCAGGTTCCGGACTTACCATCCAACAGTTAAACGGAGTGCCCGAATGAGTACAATATTGCATTTTATATAAGATGCAGTGCAGCCTCCCCCAGGCTCGCCGGCGAACTGCATGAGTTGCCCGCAGGATCTTGCCCCCTCCTGGCCGGCCATCCCCTCGCTCCTCATATTGATGACATCGTCCATCCTTGTATAGAAGGGCAGGATGGTCCAGGGGTCAGGTTGTTCCTGGCCGGTGGAGCTGGCTCTAAACCCCAACCGGCATAGTCAGGGGAAGCAAACAAACGTTCCGCAATCCTGAACAATAATAATCCTTAATCCTCGTTTCCTCCTCGTTGGCGCTAGACCACAGGTATTCTCGGACTGGCGGCGGATGGCGGACGCCCATCCAGCTTTTCCATGTCCACGCCCTGGGATTTTGAGGGCTGGAAAGCCTGCTGATATCCCGTCTGCTATTGATAGCTTGGGTAACTAGCAATCAGCCCTGGTCGAAGAACAAGCTCGTACTCCAGAGTCACTAGTGCCGAGGAAGAAGTATCGTAAATCTAGTTGATACTAACGGCTCGCAGCCTCTTTTTTTTTTTTTTTTTTTTTTTGGTCCTAGCCGTCCTTTCGGGCTGTAATTCCAGGGTTTCCCAAAAATTCAGTGGAAGCGGAGGCAAATATAAGCAGCAATCAAAAGAGACGCATCTGAAAATCTGCTGGAGCCTCTCGCTTAGACCGCCAGCCGGTGGAGTGCAGCAAATACTTCAGAGGCAAAGGCCGTATCACATTCATATTTCCCTTTCCTAAAGTCCTCTCTCTTTTCTTCGGCTGCATCCCGACGTCACCGTGTTGGAGGAACGGTTGTTTCTTAAGCTCGTCCGGGTGAATACCAGGCATCTCGTCTTCGTCCTGGCCATCGACTTTGGCCCTCCTTGTGCATATCAGGCAGACTATCGATTCGAATATTGACGACGCCGTGTCACCCTGATCTCCCTGGCTGCTGGGCGGGCAAGCGAAAGAAACACTGCGCTTTTGCTTCTGCCTGCTTTCTTTTTAACCGTCCACGCAATAGGATGGCATACATTGAAGCATAGGTAGCACGGCCCGAGATCTTGCAGCGCTTTCCTTAAGATCAGTCTGCCTGTTCCTGACTCGCTTCAGGTACCGTTATTTCGTCACATCCACCGTCCGTTCGTTGCGCCGGCACTTCCTTCAAATTGACCGGGCCTCCTTTCCCCAGAACTCGAGGTCACTCCTTTCTCTCATCACATTCACGTATGTAACATGCTCGTGCCGTGTGGTTGGCGTGTCTGTCTTTTCTGTGTATCTCATCGTTGACGTTGTGTCCCTTTTTTTCTTTTTCTTTTTTATTTCTAGTCTTCGGCCAAAACGGGAAAAAAGGACTTCAACGCTCACTCTGCTTACTTTTCGCTGCCAGCCAGGGCAACGAAATAGCCGAAATATTTTGATTCTTGTCTCTCGTTAACAGCGACTATTTACTCTCCGTCACACTCCTCTGCGAGGATTCTACACCGATCGTTTATCTTACCGTTCCGCTGGGCTGGAACCGATTGTCCATATACCTAAGTCTACCGGGCTTGACTTCGATCTTTTACAACGCCTTATTCAATTACACCTTCTACGACTAACGGAGGAATCAGGAGACAGAAAGGAAAATATATTAATAAAGGAGAGATAGCCGGGACATACACCGCTGCCCACCGCCATGAATCGTTTTCGAAACCGCAAGAAACGCGGCGATGGGCCTGAACCATCAGACGCTCCTCCGGTCCCTATATTCTCCAAGCAATTCTTCAAGAAGAAACCCGAGCCAGAACAGCCACCAAAGATAGACCTGTCAACGGCACTTCCTACAGATAATGACTTCCGGACTAGTCTGCTAATGCCCAATCTATCGGCGAGATTCAGCATGCTGCGCGAACAAGATGACCCCAACTCGAAAATCGGAAAAGCCAACGATGACAGCGTTTTATTCCCAAAGAGAGCGTCTAGATTGAACTTATTTGCCAATTCACAACTGGCCGACATCACTGAAGTTGGATCATTACACGGATCTGACCGACCCTCCCTCAACATTGGCCGGTCCTCCTATGCATCTGGCTCGACGGATGACGATTGTCACACCCCATCAAGCATCATGACTAGATCGAGGCCGGTTGAAGGCAATACACTTTTTGGAGGACGTCAAAAGGTTTACAAGATACCAAATACCCGGAGTGAGCCTGCTTCAGAGAACGAAGGTGGATCAGAAGGAGGTGCCCGGAGTCCGACTATGGGAGGGAAACAGCTATATCAGAATGATATTGGATCTATATTTCAACGATCAAAGGATGATGACGACTCGAAGTCAGAGCCAGATCTGCGTCCAGATTCTACAACTCTGATGTCTCTTCCGTCTAACAGACAGGCCGAGCCATCCTCATTTTTTGTTTCTGAAAACAGAAATTCTGCTTCCACGACTTCGGCCAATTCTCAGGGCCCTACATCTAGACAGGGGTCAGTGACTGCTGAAACTTCTACGAGAAGCACTCAGAATTCGGCTGGAACGGGCCTTGAAAGAAACCCTACAAAATCGCGACGTTTGTACGACCGTGGTTTGGAGCTTCAGAACCAGCCTTCTGCACTTTCAAGGTTGGAGAGTATCAGCCGCCAGCGAACCATTGCAAGTGATAACGGTCTCATCAAACGATCCTTGTCTAAAAGTGCTGTCAATCTCAACGAAAGATATCAGAAACTCTCTCCAGTCTATTCTTCCTCGTCGTTTAGACCCACCAGCCCTCCGCCGTCATCAACTTCCTCTGTTGTAGGGAACTCAGAACCCAAGAGGTTATCGCCTGTCAGCACAATAAACTCAACCCAGGGACTCGCAATGGGATCTCCGCTGAGCCCTCCCGCAAGTGAGACGGAAGAAGGATCTGCATTCGCAGCTGCAATTCAACCAGAGGACCGAGGGAAGGCCACGGCCACGGGCTTATTCAATAAACCTCTTTCAAAGTATGATGAAAGCCAATTTTCTCAACGCCAGATTCAGATTCATGAGAATAGGAGCAACGCATCATTGCAACGACCAAAGGACATATCTATTACCAGTCATCAATCCAAACCAGAATCTCCAAGACTGTCTACTAGTCAGAACTCTCCGCTCTCAACGCCCCATAGCATAGACTTCCGCCCAGCGCCTGTGCAATCCGAGAAACCACGACTTCCGATTAACCCTGCCACGTTTTTGGCAGACTTTAGTGGAAGCGACTCGGGAAGTGAGGCCGAAGAAGATGTGTCAAATGCTCGTGTCTCACCTCTTTTCCATCCTCATGAAAGTGTTGGGTCTCCTCTAAGGGTTAGCATGGAATCTGGTGACTCTATTACTCCAGTTTCTTCTATCAAACCCTCTCACCCCGCCCCTGGAGAATTCTATTCGGAATCCCGGGACTTAAACACAATCAAGGAGGATGAACCTGTTGCTGACCCCGTTCCAACTGTTCAAGAACCACCCCAACAAACAGAATCCGAATCGCCTGTTCTAGGTCCAACTGGACTAAGTGGTCTAATTCGGGCTCATCTAAGGCAAGATAGTGACAAGTCCACAATATACCCTCCGTCGTCACCAATCTCCATGGATCGGCCGCCAGAAAATTCTCACCCAAGTAACCCCCAGGTCCATGGAACGAGATCCTCAGACCTTGCGGTTAGCATTCATAGCAACCCATGGGAATATGATGACTGGGCTAGGCCGACTTATCACCCCGCTGAGCCTGCCGAACGCTTCAGTCAGCCGGAATCAGATTTTTCAAGCATGTCTTTGCGTGCAAAGCAAATGCTCGGCCAAGCAACCGCTCTTAGCAATAAGGGCAGCGAGAAAGAAAAACACACTAACACTGAAAATCAGGAAGAGCGAGCCCCTGCTACTTCTGTCCCTACTGCTCCTAAACCATCCCCTACCGCTTCCCAGCCCTCTTGGGAAGAAGATATTAAGTTCGGTCATCGTCGCGGCGGAAGCACAGAAACCCAGATGGAGAGGGAAGAGTTCGCTAACGAGTTAGCTGAAAGGCGGCGGAAAGTTCAGGAAAAGCTGAGGAATTTTGCAGCGAATGAGAGCAGATCTACCAGCCCGGCATCTAGCTATCGTTTCCCAGACAATGGAAACGGTACTCAAACTCCCAGCAAGACTGGCAATGCCTTTGCAATTCTCAAGGCCAAAACATCCAGGAACCAGAACAACCAATCCAAACAGGATCACCCATTGTCCAAGTCGTCGAAACTCCTAGGGTTAGACAAGCCACATTTCAACTCTTCAGCTCCGAATCTGCAGCAGGGTAATGACATGTGGCGAGAAGAGGACGAAAGGATGAGGCGTTTGGTCCGAAAATCTAGAGCTGAATCTCCAATGGGAGGGAATCGACAAATTGGCTGGGGACGCCAACCGCAGCCCCCGCAATCAACCACGCCCCAATCGCGCCGGAGTGAGGAAGATACTAGGAATTCTACTCGGGATAGTGCGTCATCAACCTGGAGGAGTGGACCCAGAGATAGATCTGACTCCGATGCCTCTGGTCGTTCAAAGAGTAGGCCTAGATACCGTGAAGATCTTGGGGCTGTTAGAGAAAGCGCTGAGCAGCCACGGATGGGTAGGCCGTCCATCGAAGACAAGGCATCTAGGAGCTCATCAAGCCGGCCTTCTACGGAGTCGACCGACCGTAGAACAAGAGATCGCTCGGCATCTACAGGTAGATACAGGAGCAACTCTCGATCAGTGCCCCCAAACTACATTGACCTCCAATCTCTCCCTGGGCCAAGTCCTACGCTTCAGCATCCTGCTATGGCGCATTCCTCGAGACCTTCCCCTTCCCCGAACTCCCACCCCTACTCAGCTAATGCTACTCCTCCTATACTTGAAACCTCATCCGCATCATCTGCCCCAGCTGCGGGAGGGTATGGGGGGCCTCCCATGCAATACCCCCTCTCACAGCGAAACCCTCCTGTTCCTGGCTCTGTTGCCACACAACAGAGTCTAGGCTCCCATAAGAGAGTGGTAGACAAGTCCCAAATATCCGAGCCTACTTTCGTTTCAACTACATCAAATGTTCCCACCGTTGGATTGCCTGCGGGAGCTAGCCTCGCCAATGGAGCTCCTACACCTCCAATTCCCCCGATGAACCCCAGGAGAAGGCGACAGACAACTACACACAACATCCTTGGTGCATTCAAGGGATCCTCGCCTTCTGATAGATCTGATCAATACCATCATCACAGCCCTAAGCATCACAACCAGAATCGCCCTAATTCATCTCGCAGATCAGAGGAACACAGTACGTTTTCAGACGATGAGAAACGTCCTCGAGCTCGGCAGAGACTCAGAAAGATCTCAAGCGAAGGAGGAAACCTTAACGCTAAGGCTAGGCATCATTTAATGAATGGAAACCAGCCAGCCTTACCACCTCCCCCAAGACATAACCGGGTCGAGGGTCTACTGTGAAGATTTCCCTTTCAACTTTCCCTCGCTATGATACCTCTACTTTGTAACATTCAGCCGTCATTTCCCCGGCCTCTTTCAATACTTTCAATGGTCTCCAGACTAACACCATGACACCTTCGGGTAGATCGACCTTGGCTTTTCTTGAAAAATCTGTACAAAATTTCAATTTTCTTCTAGTGTATATTGTTCTACTTATACCTTTTACCTTTCTATCCATTTGTCGTACAACGAGTCAGTTTTTCCATTTCCCCCTTTTCCCTTTCTTAATTTATATTTCAGGCTTTAAGATTCTTGTTATCCCTGGCCGTTATGTCAAATACCCCATGTTATTTCCCCCTGACTGACGAGAACCCTTTAAATCTAGAATGGTCCAAATAGCTTCTTTGCTTGCTTAGTCTGACATCGTAGTCTCTATCTATTTTTGGGCTGGAGAGTTACAACGAAATCGTACCAAATATGCACTAAATATTATAACTGCAGTTGTAATATCTCATTGGAAGCAAGAACCCTAAAGTAAATGGGTAATGGACAGAACTCTAAAGGTAGACTGAAGAAACATCATAGTAGTACCACTCCCAGCCTGTAAGCAGCACGAAGCGCTACTCATCATACGTCGTGAACAGTTGGAGAGCATTAAAAAAAAAAAAAGAAAGCGAGAAGTATTGTTGTAATAGGTCAATTCAAAAGCTTTTTGATCGTCTTAAACGGGAAGAAGCAAGTAGAGCAGCACGGACCTCTGAACCAGTCCAGCCACGGCCTATAATAGCACCCAGGGGCTGCTCTGCTTTGAATAAAGATCGTTCCTCCCATCCAAGTACCTCGTGTTCGGAATCAAGCTGTCCAGGTAATGGCCCTTTTTCGGCAAGCTTTTTTAGCATCTGCATTCGCTGTGCTTCACGTTCCTGAATAACTTCGGCAACGAGTTCTTCAGTAAGTTTCCCCTGAAAGCGCATGTACTTGAATACTTTGCGTAATTGGTTAAAGGGAAGAGAGACAAAAAGGAGGGATATATTGGTTGGATCGGCAGCGGGATGGGGAGATGATGCGGATGAGCAGTTAGGTCTCTCAAATTTGAAACCTATCGGGATATTGTCCACGACGAAACGGAGTGAAATGTTCAGGATTCTTCTAGCCAAAGCTGTAAGAGTGGTGGTATCTTGAGAGGCTTCGCATGAGGTTGTTGAGCCGTCGCTGTCTTTCGAATCAATTGAATCATTTACAAGTGAGCTGTTCTGGGTATCCTGGTTGATGACGGTGAGCTCGAAGGGTATTGGACATGTTCCAAAGGACAAAGCTGTGTCCAGAGACTCCCAAGATAATACGCCAGAAAGCAAGCTTAAAGCATGTTCCACGATGTGGCTTTCCATAAAAAATACACCAGCTGTTGCAAAACATAGGACAAAGTTCATCCGCGAAATACTTGTGGCTGAAGCCACAACATCTTTGCAAAGCTGATGCTGGACCGGCTGGCTGACACAAAGGGGTATGTGAAAGAATAACTGATCTTGACTGATCAGGGGCTGTCCATAGAAGTGAATCAGAGCCGAGACAAACGCAGACGGGTAGGTGAAAGCTCTTCCAGCCGAGATGTAGATTTGGGCAGACTGTCTATCCTCAAGCTGGAGAAGAAGGGAGGATAAACGCTGGTTTTTCGATGCAATGATTCTATGAATAGAGTGAGAGATCGAGGCGAAAGCACCAGAGCAGGAATAAAAAGTGAGGCTAATGTCGGAACGCATATCTGGTGCATTTGACTGGTGAGAGGGAGTCGACACTTCCTGCATTTTAATCAAGCTGTATGGATGTGCATGATCCGTGGAAATGACCCGGTGATGGCTGCGTGTGGTCGATAAGTGAGGAGAGAAAGGAGGAAGAAGATGGAAGCTACGGAATGGCGTATGTGTAGCCTGCTCGCTTGGACTGTAGCTGTTATGAGGGGAGAGATGTTCCAAGCGAGAAATTCTCTGGCTAAATGGCGTGGCCTGCTGTGTGAGTGAATGCTGGCCAGAGGTAGGAAACCATGGAACATGGTGGTCGACATGGTAGGGCCGCGAGATATCGAGAGAATGACGGTGAAGGCCACCTCCACCACCACCAGGAAAGGAAGAATAGGGAACCGGCAGTGGAGCCCGGTTCTCCTTGGTTGGCCGCAGATTCTCCTTATCCATGGATGGCTGGTGTGGTGCCTCAGCCGGCTTCTCTGGGCCGCCAAAAACTATCCCGGGCCGTTCAAAGGCCGCACAAAGGGACTCAGCCTCCTTGTTCTTCGAGACCCCCAACCGCTCTTCGGCAGGTGCCACGCCCTCCATCTCCAGGGCCGCCTCGACCCGACGAGCCTTCTCCTGCTTATTCCTCCTCCACAGGCTCCTGGAGATGGAGTGACGCTTCCCCTTTGCCCCCATCTTTGGCCTAACGGCAGGTTAAACTGCTGTTTCTAGAGGACTTTATCCTCTGACCTATAAAATGGTCAGATATTATTCTGTAAACGAGCCACATAGTTAGAAAATATCCAAGACGCGATTTTAATCATGACTTGGGGGGGGAGAAGGAGTTGGACTCGCCCTTCTAAAGGGAGAGGGGTTATGGGAAACATAGGGGGTATATATAGTCGGCTGACGCGAGTCATACATGTCCTTTAACCCATAATAGGGGCATACTAGAGCCCATCCTGTCAAGGGAATCGTATATAACTGGAATAGTAACGATAAAGGTGATAACTGCCGCTCGTTAAGGCGTATAGAATGGCCAGGACTCGAGGGAGAAGAGTCGGGAGATCCGCGAGGCCCTTCGTCTTCCTCTCCCTCTATCCACCCACCCACCCTCGGCTGGCCAAAGTCGCCTTTGCCTGACCTCCCCTCCAGGCTCTGAACAAAGATGCAGAAAAGGAAGAAAAAGAAGACGACTTACTCTCTTTATAGCTGTGAATGAGTCTTCAAACTGCCCCTTTCTGCTGTGATAACCGGAGTTTCTGATAATCCGAAAACCCAACTTTGCTGTGCCCACGTGATAGAAAGTTTTCATCACGTGAAAAACTTTCGCAGAAGAAAAATTGGATGTGAATACACTAGTCCCAGATAGGAAGTGACATGCTGACTCAGCATGAATAAAAGTCAAGGAAGTGAAGAAAGTGGGACAAGGGCTTTTGGATGGAAGGGGAAGATAGAAGCATAGAAGAAAGAGGATAACGGAGAAGAGAAAGGCCTAGGATGGCTTCATGATCCTTTGAGGAGGAGGGTTTCGACAATAAAAGCATGGCCTAGAAAAGACTAACTTCTATATTTCACAGAAGGAGAAAGAGCAGGATGAAGAGGACTAGCGGAGAGTCACTCATAGGTTATAAGTAAATAAAGAGAGTCATGGTAAAATAGAGGACCAAAAGAGATTATAGAACACTTAGATAGTGTATCTAAAGAGATTATCCCGCTTAATATCACAAGGTACTATTTGTAATAGTAGCCTATATCAAGAATACATACACCATAGAGAAGTGCACAATAGGTATTGTTATCGCCATTCTAACTGCTTGTAATGTATATGGCCCCAAGATAGTAGTTATAATTGGAAAGACGATAAATTGGTTTGTCCTGAGGTGACATCATAGCAGGCAATGTCCATAATATAGAGAAGCATAGATTATATCATGCAAGAATATCCATTGAGCAGAACCCCTTCTAGTATTTTCAAAGGAAAACCTGATGACTCCATAAGAGTCGACGTGTTTAAAAACACTGCGTGGTTGTAGGGGGTATCGTCAACCATCCGTTGGGGCAACCCTTTGGGTGTCCCCCATTGGTTCGCTGTCCCACGCTGCTGACGGCTGCTCTTGATTGGGGTTTCGTGGCGTACACTAATGTACTCTGTAACCTCGTAAACGCTGGCCACACCCTCGGCTGGTTCAAATTCTCATCTTTCGTTGTTTTTCGTCGTTGCTTTTTGGGTGGAAGAACAGAAATCGGTGAAGCAGTCACGTGGTCTTATCTGCCAACGAAGTCTCAACTTTAGTTATCGTCTTGGCGCGACCTTTCATAAAACTTGGGCGAAAAAAAGAGCGAAAAAGGTTGACTCATAGATATAAAGATCGAACTCGCCGGTGTATTTCTTTCTTGATTTCCTTCCTCGGGGTCTACTGAGGTGGATAGATTGGATACCTCCAGCAGTTACTCAATTTCTTCTTTTTTCCTCATTGCATATCTCAGGATCGTCGAGCATCATGCCGTTCGCTAAGCCCACAGTTGAGGACAACGATGATAGCAGAGGTAGGTTCCCTGTTGCCCCTGTGTAAAATTGGTATCGCCAGTCGAGCAGGAGCTGATATAAAGCTTCAGTGTTGGGATACGATCCGTTGCTCTCGCCTCAATTCCTCCAGACGGAAGTGCCCGTGGTAAGTCCGGCCCTGCAATGTGCGTCGCCGGTAACAAGCAAGTTCCTAACACCTGCCATTTCTGTGTCTATTAGTCTGCCTCTGCGGTAGAAACTGTCCGATCAAGCCGTAAGGAGGTTATTGAGGTCATTGAACAGCGTGACGACCGTCTCCTTGTCGTCTGCGGCCCATGCTCAATCCACGACCCCGCTACAGCGCTCGAGTACGCCGAACGCCTAAAAGCGCTGTCCGATAAACTGAAGGGAGATCTCTGTATCATCATGCGAGCATACTTGGAGAAGCCTCGAACAACTGTTGGGTGGAAGGGATTGATCAATGATCCCGATATCGATGAGTCCTACAACATCAATAAGGGACTTCGTATCTCCCGGAAACTGTATGCTGATCTTAACGGTATGGGTATGCCAATCGCAAGCGAGATGTTGGATACAATCTCGCCTCAGTACCTTGCCGATTTGATCTCTTTGGGTGCCATCGGGGCCCGTACCACTGAATCCCAACTGCATCGTGAGCTAGCTTCAGGTCTCAGTTTCCCAATTGGGTACAAGAACGGCACAGACGGAAGTATTGGTGTTGCAATTGATGCTATTGGTGCTGCAGAGAAGCCCCACCGCTTCCTAGGAGTCACCAAGCAAGGCCTGGCCGCTATCACCAAGACAACAGGTAACGAGCATGGGTTTGTCATCCTTCGCGGCGGCACAAAGGGCACCAATTATGACGCAGAGAGTATTGCTGCTGCCCGTGAACAGCTAGCGAAGAAGAAACAGCGTGAGATCCTCATGGTTGATTGCTCACATGGAAACTCAAAGAAGGACCATCGAAATCAACCTCTTGTAGCTCAGTGTGTCGGCGACCAATTGCGAAAGGGCGAGGAAGGTATCATCGGAGTCATGATTGAGTCCAATATTGCTGAAGGCAATCAGAAGGTTCCTCCAGAGGGCCCATCAGGCCTCAAGAAGGGCGTCAGTATCACCGATGCCTGTATTAACTGGGAAACCACGGTTGATGTCCTCGAACAGCTCGCCGAAGCTGTGCGTACAAGAAGGGAGGTTCGTTCAAAGAAGGAATAGATATGGAGGAACGTTGGGTATCTCAGGGAATTAGGGAGCAATTAATCATTCGTAGGGAAAGGGTATCAAACAAAAATTCGTTCTCTCTGGCTTTTGAAATGATTTCGTGAATTCGGGGGAGCTTATGGTTATACCTCTAGCACGTAGGCAGCGATAGATTTGGTCTTATATGGAAGTAAAATATAAAATAGAAAAACAACAATAATTGGTATTCTTCGGTTGGCATATACATTTTTATGCCGGCTGTTCTCTCTGGTAGTCAGGAACCCTAGCCAGTCGCGATCCCGTCCTTGGCGTGGATGAGAATGACGCCAGATTGAAACATTCCGTCTGAACATCGAGGGTGTTTAATGATCATAGAAAGCTACGAGGCGTCTTCTTCAACCTCCGCACACTCTGCTCGAGACTTCAACACAAAAATTTAGAGTCAAGCGAGAGCGCGACCCCTGGCCTTTTATACACGGCTGAATTGCCGCGAAACACCCGTACCCACCTGCCTGCGGTCCAATAGCATGCCAGCATCGGATATCTTGTTCAGGGATACGCGGGCCAAGAAGCCGCCCACGACGATGATGGTTAGGATGCATCTCTTACTTCATCTCGAATATATAGACGGGTAGGTCATGGCCGATATCAGAAGAGGCCGGGGAGACGAAAGGTGTACCCTCTGTAACTAAATATTTATGAGCGCTATCGAAAATACCAATCTTTTAAGATCAAAGAAGTTGAGACCCCCGTTGACTCCGGTTTACACGCTTCCCCAATAAATCAGTCATTCCTTGCATAGGTCCTGTAACAGATCCAACATACGAAGTTGGAGTGCCTTTGTTTCCTCGGCGGTAATGCACCTCTCGGTGCTGTTATCTGTATTTTCGGGCTTCGAGCTGGGGTCTGGTGGTGCAGGCCGAATAAGCTCTTCTTTTATTGCAAAGAACGGGATTCCCATTGCCTTGAGCTCCAAATGAAGAGCTTTGGACATTTCCACAGATGCCTTGTACACTTTATCATCATAACGTTTGATCTCGAGTTCATCTTCTTCTGGTGCCTGCTATGTTATTAGTTTTAGATATCACTAGAACTACAACCGTATGGCTCTTACAGATTCATGCGGTTTATCTGTGACCTTGCCGCCGACGGCTCGCCTAGCCCAGTTACATTAGTTTCGTGTCTCTGTAAACAAACGGACGAAGGACCAGGGAACCATACAGGACTTCATCAAGTTTCTTCTGGTTTCCAGCTCGAGCTTTTTGTTTTGCTAGGAGTCTCTGCCTCCCTTGCCACCAAGTTTTCTCATGTTCATGCTGTGAGGCGATCAGCCGTCTAATCCTATATTGCACGGTTTCATTCTGAGCCACAGTTTTCATCACGTATTTGAGAGCGGTAGGCCATGCTGTGATTACAGACGGACTAGCAAAACTTTTATTCAAAGGGCCAGGCCCAGTCTCCTGTCTACTTGATGAAGAAGTTAAGCTCGTATGAGTGGGTATATGTGTCTTATGTGCACTTTGGAGGTGAGGATGATCTGTTGGCTGCGAATTACTGGCCGCCTGGGGTTGGCCCGGTTGTGGAGTGCTGAATGAAGAGAGGGTTTTCAAGACGGTGGCGAGATCCGGCGTCCCATTATCTGGAATCTCCATAGTCAACCAACAGCTGCCAAATACCAGGCGCAGTGCTTTGGGGGGTTGTCAATCTGATATCAAGTATGTTTCATCTCGTTCTTCGTTGATTGTGTTCCAGCAATCGTACTTTATGGGCATCAAAGCATAAAGCCGCCACGCAATAAAGTCTTTTCACCTTTCTCAATAGGATTCAGGCAATGTACTCTCGGCTGTTTAGTGACCTGTATTGTTTAACGAGGAAAGGATGATTGTTTTGATATTGAAAACCTTTGTTGGTTCAATGAATCATTGCCGTTTCACTCTTGAATCAATAGTTATTATATAATCAATGCCAAGCCAGAGCTCAATCTTCAGCTTGTTATCTGATCTTGAAGATGTTTTTTTTTTCTTGTTTGGATTTCTATTGATAAACAGCAGAACATTCACTGGGCAGGAAAGAGGTGATTTGGCTTGGAGTGGCGAGCCTATATCTAGCCGATGTTAACTTCATCTGGGATGTAGGAGACCTCGTTGCATTTACCATGGGCTTCCGTGTTCCTTCCCAAGGTTGAAACGAAAGAGCCGCTTGAGGTCGCTTTGCTCTAACCTTCACCATCTAGTTGATGAGCTCTAGATTTTACTCGGGCTACGGACAGGATTTTTTTGATGTACTTGATTTAAAGGTCCGGGAGGCGCTGGTACTCATGCAGAGTCTTGCTATTAAACGCTCCAGGGAGGAAGAAAAAGGAGATGAAGCCTCAGAGGACGAACTGACGTTAAGGAGAAAAGTATGTGCCAACCAAGCCTCCTTTGGCCTAATACCCATACCCTCTTTTCAGGATGTTAACTTGCAATGCAGAGAGCTAAGCCCCTATGCTTCCGACCTTTATCCCAGCCAACGCAATCCCAGGGCTTTGCAGCCATACCTCTTACTCCCACGACAACGGAAGACCCATGGAATGATAGTGACACAGCTGAGCTTTGGGATGGCCAGACTATACATGCCCATTCTCTTCTCTCCTCCGGTAGCCACATACATCTTGAAACTGATACCGATATGAACATGATCGACTGCGCGTCTACGGAATCCTCTAATCTGGCTGTATGGCCTACCACTTCCCATGGCAATGGAGACAGGAGCTGCCTCAATGCTACAGACACAAGTTTAGTAGTTACCCAAGCTTGCAATAAGACTTCGCTTGTCAACGCACCCGCGGTCTCCTCATCCATTAGTAATCTACACCCTCCGGCATCTGCTATCACGCCTCTCGAAGCCTCCCGCTTTCCCAGTCCCATAAGTGAATTCCAAGCCGAGACGAAGAAATACACTGGCAAACCTGCATTACATCCCTTCCAACCTTGCTCCTATCTTGATGATACGAGCATACCTTCAAATATATCTCTGTTCAATTCTATATCTTCGAAACCCACCAACAAATTCGGCGGACTACAAGAAAATACTTCAACCTTACAGCCTCCTATGAACCCAGATGCTGGTACTTTTCAAAAATACTCCGATCTCACAGCCAACCATACTGCGACGTCGAGGGCAAGATCACCTAAGAAAGCTACTATAGCTATGGGGTTCCGAGCTGACTGCGACAAATGTCAGCGCAGAGAACCCGGCCACTATAGCCACATAGTCTATTCCTAGCGTACATCCGATAACCGAACTCAACATACACCCCTTCGGCTTTTCATTACACCCAAGGTTCTGGGAGAAGAGACTTCCCAAACGTCTAGACACAACCCAATGGTTTCTTTGCGTAACCTATTGAGTTTTGCTTTTGCCTTTCCTGCTACAAAGATACCCCTATCCCCCTTATTCTGCATTCTGCATTTTAACCAACAATCGTTTGATGTGTTTGGTGTTGGTTTCTTTACAACAAAGAGGGCTGGCTCCTTAGTTTCTTTCCAATCTTAGTGTAACTTGGGGTCGTAGACTGTACGTTAGGGATAGCTCTTGTAATTAGAATTGATTAAATTAATTCCGCCCGATTCTAGTTCTACTCTACACAAATTTGACCAAAATAAACTTTCTCCCGACCAGATCTAGTCACGTGTCAAGTCTTGGCATAAAAGTCCTTTTTCAGTTCAAGATTGATTTATTTCACAGAGCTGAATTGCAAGCAGTTATAGCGAGACATAGAGCTGTTATAATGCCGTCATCAAGGCCTCTACTACGGTCATTAGAGGCCCTGCCCTCGCAACTAAACAGTTCTCGTTATGTCTGCACGAATTGTCGCTGGCAATCGTTCCCACGAGCCCGAAATCTGGTCTCCACGCCATCTCGTCGATACAACTCGTCCGGCAATCTTCCATTCACCGAAAAGGTACGACGAAAGCTATGGGGCACAGACAATCCTCCAGGTTTAAAGGACCCTTATGGAGGAGAAAGCATACTTGAGAGAAGAGCCCGTGAGCTCCGGGAAGCCAGGGAAGCCAGGGCGGACGAATCGCAAGAAGTCCCGGAAGAATCTATCGAGGCCATGCCAGAGGAAACGAATGCCGAGGCCATGGCAGATTACACTCCTGCAATTAATTGGGATGGACTAGAGCATGTCGGATCATTGGGTGAATGGTGGGAGAAACCACCCACCGAGATGGATAGATTTGATGCGTGAGTTGTGAATATTTGACCTTTTTTGCAATCCACACAGGCTAAAGGGAATTTTGCGTACAGATTCATGCGAAGGGAAAAGGTTACGAACAATAATGATATACTGGCTATCTTGCATCAAGCCCTGGTCGAATTGAGTGTCTTGAAGGAGCTTAACAAGCCTTTGGGAGCTTCTTGCGACATCCTCGAGCATGAGCCCCAAATTCTGTCTTTGATCAACAAAGTTGAGATACTCCCCTCGAAAGAAGGATCCGGGGCTGCATTGGCATTCCCAAGTGAAGATGCGAAAGCCAAGGTGTATGAATTCTTCCGTGAATTCGACTCCATTCCGGCCGAGGAACCAGCTGCTTCTGAGCTTCCTTCCACGGAACCCGAGATGGATGCCGACTCCGAAGTAGTATCTGAAACCCCATCGTTCGAACTTAGCCCTCCAGCTAGCACAGAGTTCCTGAACATTTCTCTCATGTCCCCAGACATGAAGTTTGCGGTAGGTTTCCAAAAAGTGACCCTCCTACTGCTTTTACTAACATGATGATGTTTCAGTACTTGAAAAGAGTTAGCCAGTTGACCGGCCACTTCATTCCGGACCAGGAGCTTGCATCCATATCCAACGTATCTTCCGTACAAGATTTCTTTATCCGCGCTTCCACCCCTAAACCCACGAAGCTTGCGGAGCAGCTTATTGTTGAGGGAACCTTCGATGGTATCCCTAATGTCAAGATCTATGACAGAAGACAAACGCCTATTGACAGCGAAATTGAAACAGGCCAATGGAAAGTCATTGAGGAGGAACTTACCAAAAGAGGACTTCCCATCACAGGCCGCAAAGTTGCATGATTATTATATATTTGGGAACAAGTGAATGTCGGGCCTCCAGGAGCAATCTCTGGCAGCAGTTTGATATTGCATGTAAAATAGTGCCTTTTCTTCATCAACGCGGATTAATTTTAGAATAAATGTACTTTATGTTAAGCGTGTGATAATATATTATTACTGGCTTCCGTCTTTCATCATATCATGTACGTTATTGGAGGGGAACACAGTATGCGGTTCCTATTGAACATACATCACTTATTCACCTTTGGAGTCATTGTGCAAGCTTCATTATAGGTGGTAGTCCTCCAATATTTGGAATTCCCAACAATCAGTCAAAAGGGAATCGGATGATATATGGTATGTAGTAGTTGTGCCAAGCTTTATCTCGATTTATCCGCTGGAATGCGAATAATTGATTAAAGCCAGTGATCTGCGTGATGTCAACGCTCCGTTGGAGTATTGCTTATCACAAATTTTCAGATGGCCCTCTCGAGGGTATCTCAGGGAAATGGTCACGCGATTCGCCGATTAATATCATCTTGGGCCTAGCGCTTAACCGGCAGCCGAGGCCGAGTTTCTCTGAGCTTACTGAAGATTGGGATAGCCTGACGCCGGGCAATTCCTCCGCACCGAGCGAAAATATTGCCATGCATGGTCTGTGTAGCGATGTAGAAGTTGCATTCTTGATCGCTACTATCGGTGCGACGATTTGGACAGTCTCAAAAATATTTCTGAGTGATTTGTGGCTGGTATTCCACATCCGCACGTGAATTAACGTGAAATAGAGAAACCCCGGGTCATAAAGTCGACGTTTTTACCATTCTCCTTCTTGTTTTTGGAGGTAAATAGGGACTGGACAGCATCACTTTGTTCCGTTTTTGCACGTTTGCGGCGTTCGTTTTGTTCCTCGAGCACTTTGGCAGTCAATATAGCTGTTCCAGCGTTCTTGATACCCACTGGCACGGGAGTGGAGGATGGAGTAGGCGTCTTGCTGTCGTTTATAACCTTTCCATTTGTCGCGGACTCGGCCTTGGAACCATTCTCGACATCACCGTTCATATCGGTGCGGTTCTTCTTTCGCTTTTTGCTCGATCCAGGAAGCTTCTTTAATGAATGAGCAAGGCCTTGACGGGATAAGTCCTCTACCCGCAACTTTAGCCGCTCTTTCTCTGATTCCTGGGTTGGGAGAATTGGAATAACATTCGAAGGTTCGTACGGCTCATTACACTGCTCATGTATTGATTAGTAAAGCGTCAATAAGTATCACAGGAAAAGGCTGCACCCACTTGTAAGCACTTATCCGACTTCATTTCACGAATCGCTCCCTCGGAGAATACATGTCCGCAAGGGACAAGATACACTGACTTCACACTTGGGCCAAGTTCTTTTTGAGTGACAGGGCAGATCCAGCGACCTTTCCGCCCTCCATTCGGCACATCGGGGTTCCCATCAACATCAAATTTGAGCTCAACAACATCACGTAGCGATTTGACTCTTCCTTGCAGCACTTCGTCACAGTCAGCCTTTGCGCTTGTCGCCTCGCTATCGTCACCAGGAAGGAGATATTGTAAGATGGCGTCCTTGTTGTAGAGATTCCCGACAGCATCTGACACTACAGGTGAGAGAAGCTGTTTATGAGATATAGGGCATGTAGTCCAGAAGTGTTCGAGGTGTTCACGAAGCGTCTCCTTCAGCTGGGTGGTATTTGGGTTCCGCGCAGCTTCTTTCACCAGCTCGCGGCGAGTAGGGATGCTGCAGGGCATAAAAGTTAGATAGGCACTCTTCAAACTGTGTACAAGCATTTCTTACCTTCCACCATCATTACCCATCTTGACAGGTAATCGACTGTAGTCTGTGGGTTCGTTCAAAGGGTTGACGTTCTATTCTACGCCGGGTAAGTTTTCCTGATCTTATCTTTAAAGGTTTTGGAGCCCCAAAGTCGCCGCTGAGCCACGTGACGGGCTCGAGCTCCGCGGTGGAGGAAGCTTCAGACATGCCAACTTGTCCGCTATATCAAACTCACTGCAGTTTCATTCTTTCAACAACCCGCCCTGGCGGCATTTTCAATAACTCCTTATTGAGCGAAGTTTCATAGGCTGCTTATCTGCACTTCAGGCGTGGCCCAATGCGCTCACCATGAATCGAGGCCCCCTTTTGCTCTTGTTTACAGCGGCCGTGGGTCCTACGCTATGTGTAGCCGCAGGCGACAAAGGACCCCGTCCGAGGGGTGTAGGACCTGAATGTAACTACCGCCTCTCCCCGTTTCCTTTCATGACGCCTCTCATATTAACGCAATTGGGCTAACTGGACGTTTGTACACCATTTAGTTGCCGAGTTCTACAAGGACACCAACAGCTTTAGCTGTATTTCTAACCCCTCAATCAAGATACCATTTTCCGCCGTCAATGACGAATATTGTGACTGTCCAGATGGTAGTGATGAACCTGGCACATCAGCATGCTCGTTTATATCTCCTTATTCGCCATCGTATTCTTCCAATCCCGGGAACGACAAGACGAACAACAATCTATCACTCCCTGGGTTTTACTGCAAGAATAAGGGACACATACCTCTATACCTCAGTTTCCAGCGAGTAAACGATGGCGTATGTGATTACGATATTTGCTGTGACGGGAGCGATGAGTGGGCCCACGTTGGTGGACTAAAGTGTGAGGACAGATGCAAAGAGATTGGAAAGCAATGGAAGAAGTCTGAGGAAGAAAAGGAAAGGTCATATTCTGCAGCCTTACGCAAACGCAAGGAACTCGCGGCGCACGCATCCAAGACGGAAAAGGAAATGCAGGACCGCATTTTGGCCCTTGAGAAGGAAGCTCAAGATCTTGAAGGTTCCCTTGCAGACCTCGAAGCCCAGCTGGAAACGGCCAGAGCAAGGAACAGGGGGAAGACAGCCAGTGGCCAGAAGCAAGGAAAGGCTTATGAGCTGGCACAGCTTGCAAAGGCCAGGACTGACACTCTTCGCACTGTATTAGAGGAAGTGCATCTGCAGAGAGACCAAGTGGTAAATCTCCTGCGGGAAGCCGAGGGAATTCTGTCTAAGTTTAAGGAAGAGTACAACCCTAACTTCAATGATGAGGGTGTCAAACGTGCCGTTCGTAGCTGGGAAGACTACGTCGCCCGAAAGGGAGAACATGGCAGTGACTCGTTTGGAGATGATGCCCTGCTCGAAGCGCTTAAACCTGAACATGATGAGCCGTTCGGCAACCCTGAGCAGTGGGCAGAAGAAGCCGAACCTGGATTAGGTAAGTCCATATATCCCAGACCACTAGGCTCCCTTTGGTGAGGCATCAGGGAGGAAAAAAAAATGTTTCTGACGGTGTTGTGGTATTATAGTGTACAAGCTAGCATCTTTCTTGCCCGCTGGTATTGCAAATGCCATTGAAGACGGCCTTGCTAGCTTCCGGGCCGCGTTAGTCTCGAATGGTCTACTCGCTGACAGCTCACTGGATGACAGTTCAGATGAGCCACAAGAAGTGAGAGATGCTAAGGACAAAGTAAACGGTGCCGAGGTTTCTCTCAACTTGAAGAAATCTGAGATAAAGGATCTCAAGCGCGACCTCAAAGAAGATTTTGGAGTTGATTCCGTCTTCAGAGCACTCAAGGGGGAATGTATTTCTCAGGATTCAGGAGAGTACACTTACGAACTCTGCTGGATGGAGCAGACCAAGCAGAAATCCAAGAAGGGACGCGCCGACACCACTATGGGAAGATTCGAGAAGATTTCATCTATTGTTGTGGACGAGGTTACTCCGTCCGGCCAGATTGTGCAGAAGACCAAAGTTACTCTTTTGTATACTAATGGCCAGACATGCTGGAACGGACCTGCGCGCTCAACGACAGTGATCCTGGAGTGTGGTGAGAACAATGAACTCACCAAGATTACGGAGGATGAGAAGTGTGTATATTCGATGTTCGCCACCACACCGGCTGCTTGTGAGTTTCCTGTAGCTGGCAAGGACAGCCAGGGAAGCAGTGGAAAGGACGAGCTATGATTGACTATTCCCTGCCATTGTCTATTTGGGAACCCAATGGCCCATGTCCGGATAAATATTTCAAATTACTGGATTTAGAGATTGTCACCGTTCATTACTAGAGACTAGAAAATTACATGCATGTGGTTTGCATCAGGTTGAATGCAAAGCCTAGCGTTACACACGGATGGTCAACTACATTGCTTATTTCAACGTCCTCCACGGAACCAGTAGAAGATAAAGCAAATTAAAAAAGGGAAGAGCTTTGCAGGCCTGCGTATGGCGACTTGATTCTCTGGTTGTAGTAACTGTGTAAACGCTTGTCTAAACCAAGTCATTTGGGGGGAGAATACATGGAAATGAGTGTAAAATATTGACTGGCTGGCTTGGGGAAAGCCAACAAGGGTGAAAGAGAAAAAAGATCAGAAGATTCCAAGGTCAAATGCCGTTTCTCAGAGAGTCGTTTAGTCCGTTCCCCGTGGTCTCCCAATGTCCCGCTCGTCTTATCGTCTTCGGTCAAAGCCAGGTACGTCTTATCATTGCAGATTGGTCTCCGGATGAAAACTTAAATTGGCGTAGGCTGCAATATTGTGGAAGAAAGTAGTTGATGGGTCAGGATGACAGTCATATGTCATTTAGTGCTGAAGTATATCAATCAGCATTTGCATACCATTTTGAATATGCAGCCCGCTTCTAAGTGAAACGTGCTGTATATCCGCATGTCTCCGGGGGGGGGGGGGGGGGGGAGGGGGGAAACCCCCAGGGCGCGTGTGGAGGGGGGGCGGTGGGGGCCTTCCCCTGGGGGGCGGTCAAAAGACAAGGGGCCCTTTTTGGAAATTTGGGGGGGCGTTTGGGTTAACATGTAAAAAGGGGTTAGATATTG
>QQSR01000284.1:0-22706 GCA_003664465.1 Trichophyton mentagrophytes | reverse complement strand
CAGACCACCCCCCACCCCTCATCTCTTCCCCGCTTCGCAGGCCCCCCCCGTACTCCCCTTCTTCCACTCTCCCCCCCTCCCCCCCCCCCACATCCCCACCCCACAAAAATCACTATTTCCCCCCCTACTCACCCCCCGAAAAAAAAGGGGAAAAAAAAAAAAAACCCTTAGCTCCATCAAAAAATGGGAAAATTTTTTTTTTTTTTTTTTTTTTTTCTTTATCGCTGTCGTCGCCTGGCAGCGCTGCGTCGGGCCTGTATCTAGTTATATCCCATCCGCCCCCAAGGAGAGAAGACGTCGACCTGGCCGTCGTCCCCTTTCTTCCCGCGCTTCACTCACTTCACTCACTCCATCTCCTGCTTCTCTGCCTGCTTCTTCGTGAATCTGGCCGGCTGGCAATGACTGCTCGCGTGAAGAAGAGCTGTCCTCGTCCTCTGCCCCTCTAAATAGCCGACTTTTCTTCCTCCAACTTCTTCCGCTCTTTTTCCCGCCTTGCAGCAGGCAGACGGTGGATTACCACGATATACCCCCCTTTTTGTATTCCATCCCTCTATCTCTATCTATCTCTTTCTATCTCTCACTCACACACTCTCTCTTTCTCCCTCTCTCTCTCTCTTGAAGGAAGACACAAGGAGGAAAGATAGCCAGAGAAGACCGCCCGCCAATACGGCACTTATCTCCGTTATTCCATCATAAACCCTGGCCTCTTCATCTGGTCCGGACGGCTCGCAAAGCTGCCCGGATTTATCCCGTTTGGATATCAACCCGGGCACCGCTGCGACTGACAAGCCATCGGTCTCTCCAGCGCCGTCTGGCTCGGACACCGCGAGCTTGCATAGCGTCTCCCGCAGGGCTCTTTTCACCCGTAACCACGCCGCCGCTGCGAAGGTGCGTCACTTTGTTGACCAGGCGCGGACGCTGAGCAGAGCTGCGGCCGTCAGGATGGCGGAGGTCAACCTGTCGGCGTCTCTGTCCAAACGAAGTCGATCTACGGACAGTCGAGTGTCGGCCGGTCAGTGTTCGGATACATCCGATACAGATGGTAAACCGGCTCATGGCAAACCAGCGGTTCCCTCATACCTTAACCAGCCAGCAAAGTGTGAGTTTTTATTTATTTATTTCTTCTTCTTCTTCTTCTTCTTCTTCTTCTTGCTCACGGCGCATAGATGTTCGAGACAAGTTCAGTGAGCTAGAGTGGATGGAGCGGCATCGAAGAGCTGCCGGTGCACTGTCTCAGGATCCTACTCATAAATGGACGCTTGACACAAGCCCGCAGGTCAAGGCTCGGAATCGCTACGGTGACGTGCAAGCATGGGAAAACTGCAGAGTCCATCTCAAGGTCCCCGCTGGGGAGTGTGATTTCATCAATGCGTCTCCTATCGTACTCAAGGACCCCGAGACAGACGGAGAGTACAAATATATTGCAAGCCAGGTGCGTATACCCATAGATACGGCTTATCGGATCTTATCATGCTCGATTCATAAGTTAACACTGCGTCATAGGGCCCAAAACGAGATCGGCTTGCTGATTTCTGGAACATGATATATCACGAGGCCGGTGAAGTTGCCGTTTTGGTTATGCTCACGCAAACAGTAGAATCGGGAAAGGAGAAATGCGCCCAGTATTTCCCACAGGATATGGAGAATCCTACTTTTGAATTTTCCTCTCACAGCACCACCGAACCCCCGGATGCCCATTTTTCTGGCTCAGTTACCCTGTTGAATACGACTTACGATGAATCAATACGCTCACACGTCAGTGAACTTGAGCTCCGCGTCGGCTCAAATACCAAGACAGTGTGGCATTTCCTCTTTGCCGGGTGGTCTGATTATGGCACTCCAGAGGGACCTGATAGGGATGCCCTCCTCAACCTTATGACAGCAACAGCCGAGAAAGCAAAGTCGTTTTCCAATCCTCGAATTGTGCACTGTAGTGCTGGAGTAGGGAGGACCGGAACGTTCATTGCTCTCGACCACCTGCTTAGACAGCTACAGTCCGGACAGCTCTTGAAAGCAGATGACAAGTCTGCAGATGCTGTTTTCAACACTGTCAATCGACTGCGGGAGCAGCGCATGCTGATGGTCTACAACGCATTCCAGTATCAATTCATCTACGATGTCTTGAAGGAGCAAACTCAGATCAAGTTGGGGATCCAGTCTGCTCCGATCGAGCCTCGTCCGCAAAAAATAGCGAAACCTGATGACGGAATGTTCAAGCCTGAACTGGTTGCTCTGAGTCCGGCAGATATCGGCTCTGCAGCTGAGCCTGATGACCCCGAAAGTGAAAATAATGAAACCAAAGATGTGGGAAGGGACAAAGAAAGCAAGGGGGACAAGGAAAACAATGACAATCACGAAGCCGACGACGACGACGACGACGACGACGATGACGAAGACGATGAAGATGACGATGACGAAGCTGAAGATGAAGATGAAAGCTGATACCATGGATTTGCATCCCCTCTTTGGCCCATCATAGGTATAAACTGACCTCCCTTTCCACTTACATCCGTCCCACGAAGAACCTTTGCACGTTACGAAGCTATATTTTCTGTCTTCATATACCATGACTCCGACTGTTTCTCTATTGGGGGCTTTAAAACGGCTTTTCTTTCTTAAAATAAATACCGTCGCCTTGCTGTCTCTTATACAGACTGTTTGTTCCTCTCGATTTTATTATACCTTCTCCTACCTCTTTCTCTCCCTCCCTTTTCAACCTGTTCTATGTGTTTTATGATGGTCATGTTGCATAAGTAAATAGAATTCCTTGGTGCATGTATGGAGGAAAAAAATACCCTCAATCGGTTTCGTCCTTTTTTTTTTTTTTCCTTTTTTTCCCCCCTTCTTTTGTTTTGACTGGATATGATTTACATGCTTGCTCCAAAGGCCTTTTGGTTGTACAAACTTCAACAATCAAGCATCAAGCACACTTTCTTTTTAAACGAGCCCATCAACAGGTATTAACTAATCAGTTTGCTGTGGCGTCTTTCAAAAACGGCCTGAGTAAACTAGCAGCTACGGCCTGGGCAGTTGCAAAGCATCTGATCGGCGTTGATTATCGGCGTGCTTATTCCGTAGGGCTGATATGAAATTATTTTTATTCCATTATCAAGTCTGGTCAGTAAGTAATGTCACACATTAAGAGTAAGAGTACAGGCAAGGATAAAACATGAAACGGCAAGAAAGACGTCGCTTGCTTTGGTACATCGGCTCCAAAAGAGAGAAAAAAAAAAGTCCTAGTCCCATCCGAACAAAGTCCATAAATATCAGCAGAAAGTCATATAACATAGCCATAGCTAGCATGAGAGGAGGTTGGTGGGTTGGCTTTCGAGTAAGGTGCGGAAGCGGATTAACGGGAAAATCAATTCTTGTGATCACTCTCTGCCGGCTTTCCCGCCCCGTTAGTCGAGGCTTTCCCACCGAGATCGCCAGTAGAATCATCACCAGACCCAGCAACGACTCCGGAATCTTCAACGTCATCTGCAGCATCCCAGTTATCTTCAGCATTCTCGTCCCAGTTATCAACTTCCTCTTCGAGAGATTGAGCGTTAGTAACGCCCGTTTCTTGCTCCGAAGTGCCGTTGGCTAAGCCAAGTTCAACATCCTCCTCTGTGTTCCCCACCAGCGCACCAAACCGTGCCTTCCTCCTTCGTTCAAGCATCCTCTTGTGGTACCAGGTACATAGTCCTATGGCGCCAAGGCTCCCGACAACATTCGCTAGGATATCAAGGGGATCAAAGGAACGGCCATTAGGTATGAGAGATTGCACTATCTCGGAACCTATTCCGAGTACTAGCGTGCAGACAATAAGCGTTAGATGAAGCGTTCTTCGGCGAGTGGTGTCTATGATCCAGTAGAATGCAAGTGAGAGGAGGAAAAACGTTATTAGGTGTAGCGCCTTATCGTTGATTTGCAGGGGTGATGGGACCGGAGCTTGTCCTTCTTTCGGGGTGTTGCTGTGAGGTAGAAGGCCCACGTAGGCGGATAGTAGGAAGATGCCAGCAAACGCTCCTATAGTGAAAACAGGTCAGGCAACTATGACCGCAATTATAACAAAACTGAGAAAAAGCAGCAGCCAAGGTAGAATTGCAAACCTACCAGCAAACGGGTATCTTATTCGGAGCATCGCCATTGCGTAGGAGTGAGGAGTTGGTTGCTATTCTTTGGCTCTAGGCTGCTCGGCTGCCTGGGATAGTTAGCTGCCAGTTCCGAAGGGTTTATTCTTCTTCTCGGTCCAAGAACAAAGCCCGCTATCAGTCATTTAAAGGGACGAAAGCCTTGTCAATCTTCTGCGCAATGCCGCAACCCGACATGAGCTGCTCGTCTAAAGATAGTGTCTTTATCGCAGCTACAGCCTGTCGTCGTCTTTTGCTGCCGCTTCGACTGTTTTGGTAATGGAAGACAAGCCTGATTATGTAAGGTCGTGGTATGACTAAGTAATCCACGTGATATATCTGGGCACCCTCAAGTTCGCGGCTCAAAAAAGATTGTCGATGCCAGCAACGGCTGTTGTTGCAGCTAGAAAAGACTCGTTTTTGGCAGTAGGATAAGAGGTAAAGGGCTTAAATCATAGAGTGCTCCGAGACCGCCGGAAGAACACCATATCTGGGGCCATACTTTGGCCATATCAAGCGCTAGGCCTTCCCGGCCGGCAAATGTACGTGAAAAGACTTCATGGACATTGCATAATAACTACATCACTTGTAGACGGACCCCTACACCATCAAGGCAGTAATACATCCTAAACAGCAGCCCTATATCCTGCGGTCCCATGCTCTCCTCGGCCTAATTCGCTTCCTCCATCTTCCCTCCCCTCCCAAGGGGCTCTCGTCTGTCCGCTCGAACGATGCCCGGAACAACTCACGTGACTGGCTGACTTCCCTACAAAGTCTGGGCAGCCTCCATCATGGGCACCTCCGCAAAAATCACCACCAAAAAGAGCTCCCTTGGGGCCATCAATATCTCACCACATTCATCTATTTTGTCATCCAGCTTGTTGCTGGAGCTGCTGTCGCCGCCAGACAGCCATCTTACATGCTTTTTTTCCGCGTCCCGACGCCTTGTTGTTGCTTGCTGAAACTGGCTTCAAAGCGTGGAGGGCCGAACCCTCTCACCCGCCCGATATAGCGGGTTTGGCGCGGCCATGTCGCTGAATCACCACCACACCTGGCTTCCTCCAGGACATCTCAGGCCGCCCGACGATTTATTTGACACGCATTCCTCCATCAATGGTCTCTCCAGAACCCCTTCCCGCCCGCGTACGCCTCAGCTGCGGTCCCGTGCCACCTTGGAGTCCATGCCGAGCGGCATGTCGATATCAGAAATTGACCCTGCGCCCGAAGAAGACCCTCGCATAGTCGCATTTAGAAACAGCTACCAGGAAAGCGAGGCCAAAATAAATTCTTTATTTAGCGGCAAACCGAAGATACCAGACTCCAGTTTGCCGAGCGCGGAGTCTCGTGATACCAACGCAGCGGAGGCGGGATCTGAATCCGCGCAACCAGCACCTCAAATTGCGCCTCGGAAGCCTGCGAGGAATTTGGACGAAGACGATTATGATGAATACGATGATGAGGGTGGGAGTGACTCTGGCGGCCAAGGGCCGTCACCACCAAAATCCAAAAGCGCGCCCACCCCCCCTGAACCAAAGCACGCGACTCAATCACCACCAAGGCTATCCTCACAACCTGGTTCTGCCCCAGAGAACCCCAAGGACGCGAAGAAGGAATCAGCGGAGGATATCCGAAAGCGGCTGGAACAAGACAAAAAGGCCACCGAAGAGGCTGCCCGTCAGAGCTTCCATACCATATTCTACACCCTAGAGAATGACCGTGATGCGATGCTAGACCAGCAACGCCTGGAAGAGTCTGAAAGACAAGTTGAGGCTGAGATGTCTAGCCAGAATAACGCCAATAACGATTCCACTGCTACTCAAGGCCCCGGACATGGAACTCTCAGCAGTGCCAATCTTGGCGCATCAAGTTTAACGCTGAAGAACCTTATTGCGCGAATTGACATGAAACGCCATGAAGTTCAAGCTTCTGATGCTGAACTGAGGAGCTTGATGAGTGAGGTTCGGAAAAACAGAAGTAAATGGGCCAGCGAAGAGAAGATCGGACAAGAAGAACTCTATGAGGCCCTGGAGAAAGTTCTGAGTGAACTAAAAGCTCAGACAGAGCATTCCAGTGCATTTTTGACAAAGGTTAATCGACGAGATGCCCCGGATTATGTTAACAGTAAGTTAAATCTACGCTTCTTGGATTTAGGGTAATTTATTGATATTCTTATATAGTTATCAAACGACCTATGGATTTGGGAACCATGACCAAGAAGCTGA
This sequence comes from Trichophyton mentagrophytes, assembly GCA_003664465.1. NCBI lineage: Eukaryota > Fungi > Ascomycota > Eurotiomycetes > Onygenales > Arthrodermataceae > Trichophyton > Trichophyton mentagrophytes. The sequence continues at coordinate 16,369 of QQSR01000284.1, read as the reverse complement.
AGGCCATCCAATACAAATCGAAACAAGAGTTTGTTGACGATCTTAATCTCATCTGGGCAAACTGCTTGAAATACAACGCCAATCCTGAGCATTTCCTACGCAAGCATGCCCTCTACATGAGGAAGGAAACGGAAAAGCTTGTGCCACTCATTCCAGATATCGTCATTAGGGACCGGGCAGAGGTTGAGGCTGAGGAACGAAGACTTCAACTTGCTGACCTTGATGGTGCGGAAGAGAGTGACGATGAACCCATCATGTCCTCCCGAGGGCGGAAGGCTCCAGGGAAGAAATCGAAGAAGGGCACATCAACGACACGGACTGCGCCTGAGACTAAGTCAGAGACTACATCAGTGACTGATTCTCGACCTCAAGTTCAAGAGCCGCCAATTGCCCGACAGGACTCTTTCTTAGAAGGAAGTCAAAACGATTCTTCAACACCACCCCCAGGTACTCTTACACCTTTGACCCTAAATAACAGCGGCCTTCCCGCAACCCAGGGTGATAGCATGGACATAGATTGCATTGGACCACCTCCTGCCGGTCAATGTGCTGCTCTATTAGGCCTTGGTTCCGAGTTTGAAGATCCTGAGTTCAAGGTCTGGAAACTAGTGACAAAGAAGGATCGTGCTCTTGTCGCTGCTGAAAGACATAGACTCTTTAAAGGGGATAAAATTAATCCAGAGGAACAAGCCCTCCTCAGAACAAAGCCTGGTATGAGAAGATGGATTCGAAATCGCAGAGCAACGCCAGGTGAAATAGATAAGCCTGAGGCCGCTCCTTCACAGGAAAAAGCCGGACCTAGTGGAGAGACCCTTGCTGAAGGGATTGAAGAAGAAGAAGATAAAATGCTTCCTGATTATTATGATGTGATGTCGGCGATTCCCGATCTTCCTGAGAACCTCCACTGGACCGAAGACGCTGAAGGAAATGTCGTAGAGCACTCGGAAGAGTTCCTTCGAGTTCTTCCTAGCGGCTTATTTACTGCTCCTGTGAGCAAATTCTCGAAAAAGTTGGATGCGAACGTGAGGCAAATGCAAGAGACTAGAAAAGCTTGCTCAAAAATCAGTATTGTCAAGCAAATGCAACAACAATCGCAGGTGAGACTTGCACCCATTTAACCCTATGCTCGGATTTTTGACAATTCTAACCTGGCTGTCTAGATGTACCAAAACCAATTTCAAAAGTACCAACCTGAACGGCTCATTGAACAAGATATCGCACCTCATGTCATGAATGGCGAGGGGCCGGTAATCAACCCTTGGGTATGCAGAGCTGCACTTCAGCGATCTATTGGCAAAATTCTCTATCACACTGGTTTTGAAGAGTACCAACCCTCCGCTTTGGACGCTATTACGGACGTTGCATCAGACTTCTTCACCAAGATTGGACAAACCCTCAAGTCCTATATGGAAGCTCCGAAAGTTCCCGCATCAGAAACCTCGTCAGATCAGACTGGAACATCAGAATGGAAGCTGCCATATACCTCCGAGGAGATGATTTTGCATACATTGCAGGCCGTTGGCACAGACGTGGACACATTAGAAACCTATGTAAAGGATGATATAGACCGCCACGGCGCTAAACTTGCTGTTATCCACGAAAGATTAAAGAGCCATCTTACGGAATTATTGCGCCCTGCATTCGCTGACACAAGTGGTGACGGGTCTGGAGCTTTCAACGATGGAAGCGAACAATTCGTTGGGGGCGACTTTGCTGATGACATCGATGAAGATTTCTTTGGATTTAAGGAGCTTGGCTTGGACAAGGAGTTTGGTCTTGCAAGCCTTAGCGTTCCTCTACATCTCCTCCAGAACAGGATGTTCAACGCTCATCAGGCTCAGAATGCAAAGTAAGTCATTCCCTTATCACTTATATTTTGACAAACTACTAATTTTGAATTCCGCAGCTCTGCTCAATCCGCATCTGACTTATTCCCTACCCCACCGCAATACCCTAAAATTACTCTGGAGTCCATACCATCGCAAATTGGACTTGCGCGGAATTTCTTCTTGGCTAAACTCCACGCTAACAAAGATGAGCCCTTGGTTGAAGACTATGAGCTACCACCCAAACAACGACCGATGGCAGGACGGCCTCGTGTTCCCGCATCTGGAAAGATTCCACCACAGCCTTCGTTGGGTATAGGATCCAGTCCTCAGAAGCGCCCGGCACCCCCTTCCACTTCTATCACCACCAAAGGTATGGTTCTCGAACCCAGCAAAAAGAAGATTAAGAAGAGCACCGGTGCTCCAACTGGCACGTTCGGGTCTGAGGGAGCGACTGAAGATGCGGCTCCGACTACCACTCCTAACAGCAAAGGGGTCGGGGTCGTGAAAACAAAACCAACGGATGGATCGAACGGCCATGTTGGCATGAATGGAAGTGCTAATGATACCAATGGTGTTGCCTCTGAGCCAATAGGGAGCCAGCCCTTGAAAGGAAGTGCGTGAAGCTCTGGTTAGATTATACCCTGACGTTAATTGACAGTGTATGTTTGCAATAAATTGGGAATTTCCTCTAGAACGGCAGGTCTATGATGTGATCTGAAAAGCCACCACAACACCTTTCCCTATTACCTTTCTCTTCGTTCATTTATTGAGTCCAAACTTGCCCTCGCAATCTTATTGATTGTGGGGGTTGAAATGGTTCTCAACCCCACTCATATATGTTGACTTCTTACCTTCTTCTCTCTGTATTCTTCCTGACCCCATTTCTATCTCCTTTTTGCATCTTTCGCATTGCTCAGGTGACTTCCGGAATAACCGATTCTGGCGTTTCTATGCCAATTATGACATTTATTTCTGCCTTTGCTGGTCTTGGGGTTGCTGGCCGTGGTGTTTTGATTACTAGTACATGCTATAGCTCATGTTTTCCCTATCCCGTGTGTTATCGTGCTTTCACGTGTGTTGATGCGTTTATTGAATGATTCTTACTATACCTGGCCGGTTGATCGCATGGCGGTATCCTTCGATTTGCACCTACCCCTTAATTTTTGGCATCCAGTTTGTTTCTCTGCCCATTCATTATTCTGTTTAATAGACGGGATGATACTCAAAGGCCTCCTTTAGTTTATCTACCCTTTTGATACCATTCAAATTATCATTGAAAGGCCACTGTACAATGTTAGTCAGTTAATCACGATTACTTCTTGTCCTGACCATTCTCGATGATTTTCTGTTTCTTGGTTTTGATAAAAGTCGCCTTCGGCTTCATATACTCGGAGGTCGGTTATTATCATTTTGTGTTTGTAGTTTTCAGGTAACTAATATATTAAAAATTACGATAAACTATCAAATTTTCCTTTAACGACGACGGTAATGATGTTATATACGACTGCCCAGCCGAATCGAACTCCCAATCACTCGTTTCTCTTTGCCGCCATTTCGGCCGTCAGTCTTAACGTAGATGGCGCATCTTCTTGTGGAGTGTGAAGTTCCACAATCTTGATGAAAAAAGATAGGCATGTTAGCAACTTCCAATATTCTAATCTAGAACTGAACACAAAGGGATGATTTACCTGGAGACGCTTTGCAGAGCAAAACTCCTGGTTGGAGAACAAGTCAAGGAGTTCCTGCCTCTCTCGAATTTGATATGTTGCAAATTTGTCAGGTTGTGCTCCAAATGCAGACGGGAATTCTCCAAATTTCCATTCTTGAATATCATTATAAGTTGCTTTCCATCCATGAATATACCGTTCCACTGTATATCCATTGTTACAAATAACGAATCTGAGACCATCCATTAGTTAGCTAAGTCCTCGGAGTAAAGAATGAAAGGAGGATATGGTATTCGGGGAGGGGGAATTACATTATTGGAGTTAATTCATTTCTGATCATTGTGCTTATCTCTTGAACAGTAAGCTGAAAGCTACCATCTCCGATAAATAAGATGGTACGGCGCGGCGTCTTTTCTTTGGTTGCGAGAGCGGCTCCCTGGCAGGCTCCGAGGGAATAGCCTATGCTGCCCCAGAGAACCTGACTTACGGCGGTTACTCCCTTAGGGAATCTTGTACCCCAGATGCCAAAGCTTGAGGTTCCTGTTTCTGTAATGACAATGTCATTCTCTTGCAGCCAGTTACCCACATTCGGCCATAGCCAGGAATGAGTAATAGTTGGGGCTGGAAATTGAGGGCTCTCTTCCGGTACATTCTCCTGTTTTGGAGGTGCGGTAATATCCAATTTGCCCATGCGATTAATGACTTTACGGAGGACTCCCTTCATCCGGACACCGGGATACTCTGAGTACCGAACAACCATGTAGTTGCTATGAAAGTCAATGGTGTTTAGACGACTGACTCTGTAAGTGAATCCCGTGGTATTAAAATCCGACTTGATTCCTCCAATGCTCAAAATCAAGTCAGAAGCTTCGATATGCTCCCGAACTTGAGCAGTGGAGCCATCCCCGGCATAAACTCCGCCGTAATTGGGAAGAGTTTCATCAACTGCCCCTTTACCCATGGGAGCAACAAATGTGGGAAGGCCTGATTTTGATACCAGGTCGTGGATTTCATCTAAGACTTTGTGGCGAATGGCACATGCATCAACAATGATAGCTGGCCGTTTAGCAGCATGCAGATATTTTAGCACAGTATCAACCACGTAGTCTTCCTTTTCCTGGTCATTATCCGGAATTTGCAGATCTATTGGAGTTTTCAAGCGCTTCCCCTCAATCTTCTGCTTGACCATATCAACAGGCAGGGTAATGTACACTGGTCGGCTGCGGACCCAACATTCCTTTAGGGTACTATCAATGTATGCGGCAGCATCACGGGGGTCATTTAGCTTTGCCACGGAGCAGGAAATCCCGGCACTCATATTGGCAAAGACATTAAAATCACCATTCCCCAAGGTATGGTGAAGAAGCATTCCATCTTTTTGCGAGGCGGTGCTTGGTTGGCCAACAATATGCACTATGGGCACATACTCAGAATACGCCCCAGCAATAGCATTGAGAGCCGAGAGTTCTCCCACTCCAAATGTTGTAAACAACGCCGAGATCCCATTAATACGTGCATAGCCATCGGCAGCATACCCTATTCTACTCTTAGCATTATATCCAAAGACAACTAACAAAACTTATCGACTGTACCGGCATTCAGTTCGTTACAATTCCCTACCCAATGCAAGCCGCATTTCGGAATGTAGTCTAGAGCTCCTAAGTTGTAATCTCCTAAACACTCATGCCAATTAGAGCCTGGGACATGAGAAATTCAGTACATAGGAGGTCTCAATAAATATCAGCTTACCGGGGACCCCATGGATGGATTTAATCCCCATCTGACGCAGGCGTTGGAAGAGATACTCCGCTACATCGATAGGCTCTTCAAGCTCTCTGGTGACGATATCTGAAGCCATGGCCGTCAAAATACGCTGGCTGGATGAAATAATTTCTTGATTCAGAATGTTACAACAGTAGCAGCAGAGCTATATTAGAAGACAGACCTTTAGCTTATATATTTATCAAGGAAAATACCTTGCAGAAAGCCTTCCCTGGCAGTGCATCCTACCTGCTTGCTTTCAGCTCTGAGCAACCTACCAGGTATGACGTCACAGCCATACCGGTAAAAGTATTATCCTCTCCGAATCTTATCTTATCTCTCAAATTTTATTATATAGTTAAGCAAGAGCTTCCTTTTGGTAAACCTTTTGATAACATTTTGGTTGCAACTTCCATCCACCTCAATCACTGATAACAGCGGCCAGCCACAGTCATGGCCGACAGTGGAGGTAAAAGAAAAGCCAGCGACTCTAGCGCTCGTGATAAGAAGAGACAAAAGGTAGGTTCTTACCGGGTGAAAAGCCCAGCTAGTGCTAAACCTGGCGAGGGTCATCCTCTGATTTTATAGCTAGGGAGTTAATTGAATACTGTGTTGACACGCGTCTTAGGGTCAGTGGAAAGGCCATGACAAGCGAAAAATTAATTCGAAAGAAAAACTAGCAAGCGGTGATTCTGGAATTTTTGTTAGCTGTGATAGAGGTCGGGAGGGAAAATGCTCCGCTGAGATCCTAGATCTCCTTTCACAGGTTTGCACTGCAGCACTTCGATCACCTAGATATTCTCTTAGCAATTAGACTGATAAGAACCCATAGGAAGTACCAGGAGCTGTCTCGGATCAAAAGGATGACGGCACAGGTGATGAAAATGAGAACGACGATGTCGATATCGAGGAACAGATTAAGCGGGAGGTGGAGCAGATGCAGCCTAAGCGATCGAAAGCACCATTTCAGCTCATAAACCTGGACGTCCCGTGTCGTAAGCTGTCTAGAATGCGAATTTTTTTGGCTCTGCGCCCAATCCCTGACTTAAGAGTGTGGCAGTTATATTCGTGAAAACCAGCGGTACCTTGAATCCGGTAGATATTGTGCATCGCCTATGCATTGATGCCCGGACACATCCGGAACAGAAGAGAAGCCGTTGGGTTAAGCGATTAACCCCAATTACATCAATGAAGAAGATTCTCGGCGGCGGGTTGGAGGAGCTGGCTCGTGATGTACTGAGGCCGCATTTCCATTCTGGCGGCCCTCCCAGAAAGGTACGATACTTTTCCTGGCCTTGCAAACAAGTTTCGGCATCATTACTAACTGGTGGCGCGCTATGTAGTACGCTATTCGACCGACCATTAGAAACAACACGGATTGCCAGAGGGACTCGGTCATCAAGCTCATTGCTAGTATTGTTGGGGGTGGGCATTCAGTGGACTTGAAGAACTATGACTTGTTAATTCTTGTCGATGTTATCCAGGTGGGTGCATCCTACCCCATGATTCTTGTACCAGTGTTCCTCCGCGGAGATGACTGACCATAATCACGCCAGACTATGTGCGGCATGAGTGTGGTTGAGGGTGATTATGACGAATTAAAGCGTTACAACCTCTCTGAAATATATTCTCCCACGCCACGGCCGGAAGTAAAGCCGGAGAAGGAACCAGGGGGAGACGAAAAAGTGCAAAAAGAGCAAAAGGAAGCTTAACGGGGCGACGTGGGATTTTTTTTTTAAGAAAAAAAAAAAAAAAAAAAGGGTTTGAAAAATAAAAATACACGAACAAAAGAGAGAAAAAAGATAATCCCGGCATCATTTTGTCCTTCGCCAAATGATCACCTACGGTTGGAAGACTCCGTCACCGCTTGCCATCCGTGACTCGCCTGTCGAACCCAAGATGGAACGGCAGAGATGTTGCATCAGGACCAGGGAGAACGCATGGACCGCCAATTGAAAACGCCTTGGGGGAGGCCTCTTGATACATAGAATGATGACCATGTATGGGGACAACGTACATGACCAGGTTTATATTGTGAATTGGCGCAAAGTATGAGAAACGAAAAATGCTCGGTAAGCTCGGGCGTTCTCGAGCGGACCCTACTTGACCAAGTCTTCCCATCTGACTGTATAAACACGAGATCTGGCGTTAATTATTCGCTTCGCATTTTCCGCAGGCTCTCACTCTGCAACCAACCTCCTTTTGCGGGTGAAGCTGGCGGCGAGAGGCACCTTTGGGGATTTGATAGATAGGCGATTGGTTCCCTTCCCCGCCAAGAAGCGACAGACGGTCGAAGCTGAGCCATGACGACGAAGGGAAGAAGCAAAAAGGAGACGAAGGAAAGCAAGCTCGGGGTGGATGGATGCGATCCACTCTGCGTTGCATTTGGGTTTTAAGGTGAAATCTCGCCAAATGCGCGGCTCTCATTGGTGCGAGGCGGCGCATAATCGACAGCGTCCCCGTTTCACCTCCAAACATGCATCGAGCATTATTACTGAACACAGCAAAATCTGGCGAGGTTACTTTCGACAGGCGTACTCCAACCTTCCAACGGCACATCCTCGAGTGTGCGGATACCATAGAGGTCAAGGACTCCAGCCAGGGCTTCCCGCCCAAGCCCGTTCCTGCGGCGTCCCCCCAGGGTGTGACCCGGCAAGATGCAAACACGAGTCTATCATCATTTGAATAGTTACTCAGCAGGTTGGCCAAGCGGCTTCCGTTCGTTCGGCCGGGACCGCTGGCTGTGATGCAACTCGGGTGAACTTGGTATTAACCAGGCTGCTCAATGTCGACTTTTTTTTTTTTCGCACATCCCTTTTACTGGCGCAGCTGCTTACCACGACTTTTCAGTACGGAGTACTCCGTACAGTATACTCCGTACGGCCAAAGACACAATATGGGAGGGTGGCCTGGAATATACCCTACTAACCATCCATAATATCGAACCCTGTGGATGCTTGGGGCATTAGTCCGATGATCAAAAGCATAATTTACCAGACCTGTGGCGCTTGAATTTGACACAAGCGACTCCCTTAACGTTAAATCTGGCTATCGTGCTCTATCCACATTTCATGGCGGTTTGATAGCTCTTAGCGTCTCAAAGGCCCATTTATATAGGTAGGGAAGGCTGCAGCACATTGCTAGACCATAATGGAGGGTTGCACTCTTTCGACTTCAGTGGGAACCAAAACATATATATATACAGTTTGTTATATACACACAATGACGGCCTTCACCTTCACCCCCAAGGGTCGTATCTCTCCATATATTGGCCAGGACTCCCGTCGTGGTCATCATAACTTGTCAAGCATGCAACGGCAATGCAATACTCCGCCATACCCTTATGCTATGCAAATTTCTACTACAACGACGGTCTCAGTTGGTTTTCCTGGGAAGGTTCCTCGCAATAACAAAAATACTTCTTCTATTTATGGGTTTATTCAGCCCCTTTTCCCCAACCAGAAGGTTCTGGACATACAAACCTATGACGAAGATCCGCATCCGCACTATCTCCTACATATGTCTGGAGGAATCGAGCTTGCATTGAAAACATCGACACGCCAACCAGAAACTGTCCTATACCATGAACGGCATGCTCTCGAAGTTGAGGCTCACGTCTTATTGTTACTTGAACCGAGCGGAATATGGTGCATCCCAAAACTTATCCGATGTGAGGTAGTTCCGTCATCTCCAATAGTAACATGTCTTTTACGTTACAAGTGTCCCGGCACGCCTCTTTCGGAAATCAAAGAAAAGTTGACGTCGGAGGAACTGAGGCGCATTGACAAGCAACTCGGTATTACTGTCAATCGAATTGGACAACATACCGCTACGAAATTCGGCCCTGTCTATGATATATGCATGGGAAGAGGAGAACGGACTTGGAAACGAGCGTTTCTTAACCTCCTTGAATCACTTTTATGGAATGCTGAAAATATGCTTATTTCATTACCGTATTTTGAGATTCGTCATCAAGCAAGTCGTCTGTCCGCGGTTTTTGATGATGTTACGGAACCACGATTGATTTTGTATAATATCAGTCAGCCTTCCCATATCATTATTGACCCTGAGACCAAAGATATCAGCGGTGTTATCGATTTCACTGCTGCAACATGGGGTGATGTTCTCATGACCGACATATTTGAAAACCCTTCCCCAGACATCATCAAGGGGTATGGGTCTGACCCTACCCGGGATGGATTTGCACCTATCCGTTTACTCTTGTAAGTGGCTTTCGCAGACGGAACGTTCCAATTCAATAAAGCTAATGGTACTGTAACCCTTAGCTATTCCTGCTACCGCAATATCCTCAAAATAGTGAAGCAATACTATCGGAACCAGCCCCATGAGGAGGAGCTTCGAGTCCGAAAGAATTTGATGTCGGACCTTGCCTCCATAGCAGAGTATATCCCATGATACTCTTTCTTTCTGTCTTCCATCTTTATCATGCTTTGTATTGGAACACATGGAGCAACTCTGTTTGATTCGGGTCGCCTAGGTTACTGCTGCGGTGTATAATAGAAGGAACACATTGGAGCTGGGGAAAATGGGCTTTGGGATGGATTTGGATTTGGAGAGGCGTTCGCTCGGGATTTGGATTCCAGCCCCTTCTGCTAACAAGCAAGGCGAGATAAAAGCAAAGCTGCAAGATGACTATCCAAGCACTTCTTGTGTCTTCTATTGTTTATGTTTTGTTGTATACTGTGTCGACTAATAACTAGCGAAGTGAGGTCCATGCCCTTTCACGTGCATTTAACTCACGAGCCAACGAGCTGGTAACTAAGCTTATTTAATTGACGTCAGCCGCCAAGAGCGCAAGCCAGAAACGCCTTTTGCGTCTAATCGCGAACGACTTCGTTATATCTTGGTTGCTGGCGATCTAAGAATAATACCATCCCAGTATCAGAGGACGTACGCTCGTTAACGCTTTAGTTATAGAGATGGCGCACTTTTTACGAGGAAAGCAGGCTGGCATCCAGAGTGATCTCTCCGGGAGCCTCTCGCCGGAAAGCTTCCTCATAGACGAGGTGAGTCCGTCGAGTTAGTTAGACAGATCTGGATGCGCGCCAGCCACGCCGATAAGTACTGCGTAATGTGAGCTAACTCGGCACCCTCTCAGGTGGCTCGTTATGGCATAAATTCCCGAATCAGCGCCATAGCGTATGACCCAGTTCAATCGTTGCTCGCTGCCGGCACAAGCGAGACGCAGTTCGGGAGCGGGGAGATTTATGTGTTTGGACAAGAGCGAGTCTCTGCCGTTTTCTCCCTCCCTCGCAAAGCATCAACGAGTATCCTTCAATTTTGCGGAGATAAACTACTCGCCGTTGCAAAGAATGAGCTATACGTCTTCTCGCTTGATGAGAGAAAGCTCGTCACTTCGTACGCGCCGCCGGGGCATGCTACATGTGTGCTTACAGACCCAGCCCTAGACTATGCATTTATTGGGCTACAGAACGGTTGGTTATGGTTATTGTTTCCATGTGTCGCTATTTCTAACTTTCCCTGGCTGATCGTTTACGACGTTAGGCGAGCTTGTCACATATGACCTCGATCGGCATATGGTAGCTCCGTTCAAAGTGTCAAATTTATGGAAAGAGAGAAACTCGAGGGCTAGATTTCTCCCCATAGTATCCCTTGCTTTTCACCCAAAGGATATAGGGACTCTACTGATCGGATACTCGGATGGAGCTGTGATATTTTCTATCAAACAAAATGTTCCCGTCAAGTTCTTCCAGTACGAGGTACCCAAAGGCTCTCCAGGTGGTGATTCAGACCCCTCCTCGGCTCGTGAGACGAGGTGGCCTAAAGTTGTCAAGGCACTCTGGCATCCAACTGCCACTTTTGTTTTAACTGTGCACGAAGATTCATCTCTTGTGTTTTGGGACCCGAAAGATGGGCGTGTGGTCATGGCTAGAACAATACAGGCAATAGATGTGAATAAACCAGGCGAACTCGCGTCTACATCTGGCTCAACTCCTGGTACCTTCTCACTAAAGGCACCTATTTTCGAAATTGCATGGTGTTGCAAAGAAAATCCGGACGATACGGGACTACTAATAGCAGGCGGAACACCTACCACTGAGATGACAAAAGGGCTCACGTTTATTGACCTTGGGATTACTCCCAACTACCAAACTTCTTCCTGGCAAGTCCTGTCGGGTCATTTCTCATCTTTAAAGCGTCAGTCAACGTTACCAACTCCGCCAAATGCAGAAGTAGCCCAGTTTTGCCTAATTCCCCGAGCATCACCCCATTTCGGGGGTGCTCAAGACCCTATTGCAGTTGTTGCTCTTCTATCATCCGGGGAGCTAGTTACTCTAAGTTTTCCAAGCGGATACCCCATAACTCCTACCAATGTTTTCCCTCCTTCATTAACAATGGTCCACCCGTTTGCTACCAAATTTGATCTTGCCTGCATCGACAGGACAAGATGGCTTGGTTGGCGAGAGAAGAGAGCACAAGGACCACCCCTTCTTATTGGAGGAGCAGCAGCAAAAAAGGCACTGAAACGTTTTGAAACCCGAGATATTGCTATTGTTGCACATGCAGATGGTCTCGTACGGCTTTGGGATATCGGACATGATGACCAGATAGAGAATCCAATGGTTCTTCAAGTGGATCTGGCTCGCGCAGTTGGGAGGTATGATAGAATTGAGGCCACCCAGATGTCATTCTCTGGTGCCGCAGGCGAACTTTCTGTTGGCCTCCAAAGCGGAGAGTTAGTGATTTTTAAATGGGGCCGGAATGAAAACGCTGGCCGAGATGTACCCCTTGGGGAGAATAATGGGCCAGACCAGATTACTAGCATATCTTACAGAGGTGACCCTGGGCTGAAGGAAGGCCTCCTCCCTCTTGCACTGCTAGACCAAAGCCAGGGACCAATTACGGTTCTCAAGCACAGTGATGTAGGATTCATCTGTGTTGGATATAAGTCTGGAAGCATCGCATTTATTGACTTACGCGGCCCGGCTGTGATATACTCAGCGAACTTGACGGATTTTGCAGCCAAACAGTCACGGCGAAGCAGCTGGAAAGGCCATTCTTCAACGGAAAAGGGGGCAGATTGGCCAACTTGCGCTGAATTTGGTGTTTTAAGGATTGAAGATGACAGTGAGTCCTAATCTCGACCAACCGTTCCTCATTTCAAATATCCCTTGCTGATTATACCCAGGCTACTCGAGTATCAGCTGCTTTGTTGGCACCAACAACGGTCATTTAGCTACATTTAAAATCCTTCCTTCATCTGGCGCAACGTATACTGTGTCTTTTGTTGGGTCATGTAATTTGGATGACAGGGTGCTATCCATTTGTCCTATTAACGCGGAGACTGGAGCTCAGACACTAGCTACACAGGAAGCCGTCTCGGACTTACGAAATGGAGGTAAAGTCAATGGAGTGATAGTCGCAGTCACACCTTCTGGTTGTCGTATCTTCAAACCCGCTACATCTAAAGGCGCCCATAAGAATTGGGATGACTTCATGTGTGATGCTGCCTCTGTGGTTCACTCGCCTGGGGGATGCAGCCTGGTAGGCTTGTTTGGTGATGGGAAAGCTAGAGCGTACTCTATACCAGCATTAAAGGAGATTGGCTCTATAAGTATTGGAAAGATACTTGATACTAGAAGGTTGGGTGATGCTCGGATATCACCATCCGGAGATATTCTTGCATGGACTGGGCCATCTGAAATGGCTATGCTTCATGTTTGGGGTGTCGGTAGCCCGTTGTACGTGGAAGTGAAGCTGTTTGTCTCCCTCTAATGATGTGAACATCAAACTGACAAAATATCCTCTCACATAGGCTCCGATTAGCAGACAGGCTCTTTAACCCCGAAGCAATCACCCCGCCTCGCCCAACAATCTCCAATCTGCAATGGATATCCGGGACGCAATTTGTATCAACCGCAGATGTGGATTTATTGGGTAAGTAGTTGTCCTCGATAAACCAAAGCCATCCGTGTTAGTAGCTGGTTTAACGCAAATCTACATGTAGTTGGAGGACCGAACCGCCCTCCCTCTAAGCGCATGCTTGAGCAAATGCGTCTCGAAGAGCAAGAGCGTCAAAGGGCAGAGCGTGAAGGGCGTCTTCCCAGAACCAACACTTCTAATTCGCAAGGCTCACAAGAGTCATACTGGGCGTATATGCAAAGACAAATGCAGGAAAGAACTGAAAATTTAAACATTATGGGCGATAGCATGGATCGCCTTGGAGAGAACAGCAGCAGCTTAGCAGATGACGTTAACAAGTTTGTCAGGAGCCAAAAGAAGAAGGCAGTTCTGGGAGGTAAGTTAATATCTCCCTGCTTTACGAAGATAAGCTAAAAACCGGCATGAATACTGATGTTAAATCCTCCAGCTCTTGGCTCGAAATTCGGGTTCTGATACTATCTGGACACATGCCTCAATGAAGTAAAATTGATGGCATGTGCCCATTCTTCTTGGAATCCCACATTACCTTTGTACTTCTTCTACTTTACTCCTCATCCGGGAGGGGGTTTCCCCTCTCTTTTCTGTCACTCACGAATTTATTGACGATATATAATCTTAGAGAAGGGGCCGAAGTTAGGTTTCATCCACGCCGATTTAGGGCAATGATGGGCTCTTTGGAGATAACCCCAAGTTTGTTTCAGTAGTACTTTTAACTATACTCACAGATAATGTACCTTTACGCGTGAACAGGCAGACAGGAAGGGTGTATCTGCTAGGCCTTAAGGAGTCCCATTTCCCTTCCGCACAAACGACGTCACAGATACGGAAACACCTAGGAAGAAATGTATCTCATGACTAGAAACAAAACTCGAGTTTATCATATGGAGTGCTCCATATACTCCCCATCTATAGTTATAAAGTGGCGGTAAGAACTTACAAGCAAGAGCATTCTTATGTTTATATGCATCTCCTCCCCACAAGATCCCTGTTCCTAATAGCCCTTCATTATCAATGCCTCGAAGGATGAACCATGAACAGTTTCCGCCCCCGCCTTCACCCCCGACGCCCGGAAGAAGTCGATCTTTGGGTCCTCGATAGATTGCCCTCCATAGTCATCATCTTGGCAGCACAAACCAGCTTCTAAATACACATCGATTCTTCCCCGAGTGGTCCATTATCAGCAGCAGTGGCGGCGGCATCGCCATCGTTGCCATCACATCACTGCAAGCAGTAAAAGCAAGGCACCTCCTGATGAAATTAAGCGGTTTCAAGGGGAGCTCAGTCCACGGAGCTGGGATTACCCGTAACGTGTGTGAGAAGTCGATCCCTTCATTCTAGTTACTGAGGCTCATCATACTTGACTATTTGATCTGTGATTTTGATTTTCCCCGTCAACAGCGACTGCACAGCACGATCTCCCGCTAGTGTCGAGGCCGGATGCACAGTACGTAAGTACGTACGGGTATTATGTAGGGTATGTACGCCATAGGTACATGCACATAAGAGCATATATCCCATGCTATGCTTCGACCAGACTGTGGCCTGGAGGCAGACTCGGCCCGTTTCCTGCTTTCCTGCGTGTGCGAGCCTATCAAGGGAGGACGATGCCTTGACTGCCCCTTGGTTGGTTGGGTGACATCGTACGTCATCATAGAGACCGTTGGAAGGCCACATCGGCCACAGAAACCACACAGGGTACTCTGCGCCAATGCAAGTCCCTACGAAGGGTAAGATGCCATCTTCTTGCAGCTTGCATATACTTGACTATATGGCGAACCGACGGTGCCATGCGCAGCGCCGGAGAAGGACGACCGCCGGCAATCTGTATAAAACATGGCCGAGGAAGTGTTCCGGCCACCTGCAGTTGGTTGTGTGTGGCCTCTCGCCTTCTCACGCTCCCTCTCTCCCTCTCTCCCTCCCTCTCTCTCTGCATCGTTGCTGCCACCTCCCTTTCTCCGCTCCATGCTTGCTTTTCCTTGCTCCATCCCGTTGCCATCTCCTTCGTCCACGTCGTCCACGTCGTCCACGTCGCCTGGTCCACGCCGAAAATTCGAATGTTGACGTCGGCGAGGGAGGCCGATGATGACTAAGCGACTCGCCCGAGATGCTCGAACGAAGCAGGAAAATCCAACAACAGCAAAAAACAAGCAGAGCAACGCAAATTCCGCAGGTCAAGGGGAAATCCAGTACAGGCTGGGATCCCGGGCAGTGCATATACACACAAGAAGAAAAGAACCTCGTTCAGGGAGAGAGAGATACGCGCACCCATGGAATAGTGGCGTTTCCTATCCAACATTTTTTTTCGGCAAGCCAAAGACCTGGGTGGTGGATGGGGTCACCAACTAACCAAGACTAAACGACGCAGGCCAGATCAATAGATCGCAGACGTCCCTTGTTCGGGCGGCTTCTGGACGGCAGAGAGCTGATCTAGACAAAGGAGATGAGGAAGGACGAGGGAGACGGAGACGAAGCAAGCAGCATGGCCGCCACGAACCCCTCGAAGCGAGGCTCACAGTTCTTCGCGCAGCACCAAGAGATGTAGGAACAACATGGGGGTGCGCTTGGCCTTGCGTTTGAGATAGAAAGAACCTGTCACTCTGTGATGACTTGGCCAGGCGTTTCCCCCCTTCTCAGACGCAGTCATGATTCTCTGTC
The DNA here is from genome assembly GCA_003664465.1 of Trichophyton mentagrophytes. Lineage (NCBI taxonomy): Eukaryota > Fungi > Ascomycota > Eurotiomycetes > Onygenales > Arthrodermataceae > Trichophyton > Trichophyton mentagrophytes. The sequence continues at coordinate 531 of QQSR01000284.1, read as the reverse complement.
CGTCTCGTGAAATCTTGGGCGGTGTTTTGCGCATCATCCTGAGAAATGCTGCTGACTGATAGCCTATTCCCGGCTCCGAGCTTTTGGGGATCGAGGCTATGGGGGGATCCCATCAACACAGCCGGCACTAGACTTCGACTAGGCGACTAGTGTACCTTCGTGGATTTCTAGCCTCGATGTGTCAAAGGCGGAATTGATTCTCTTTGGTCTAAAAGCAAGCTTGTTTCTGGATCTTAACCAGAAAGGCTTGATCGATGCCAGCGGATAACGATTCCGGAAGGTCGGTGGATGTCCTAAGTACCGTGATGCCTGGCGATGGCTTGCTTTGCCCAGATAATCTACCCTTGCCGCGAGCGAAGCACCACCACAACCACCCTCTCGAAAAGAAAAGAAAAGGAAAGGAAAGGAGAGGAAAGGAAAAAAAAAAAAAAAAAAAAAAAAAAAAAAAAAAAAAAAAAAAAAAAAAAAAAAAAAAAAAAAAAAAAAAAAAAAAAAAAAAAAAAAAAAAAAAAAGAAAAGAAAAGAGAAGAA